>CM031372.1:10391928-10676343 GCA_018208015.1 Medicago ruthenica
TTGTGTCTATTGGAGACATTTATGCGGGTCATGTTATTATTTACTTTTACCACAAATTCATAAACAATGTTGCAAATATGCACTATTCTTTTTTTAGGAAAGAATATACACTATGCTTCTTGTCTTCATGTGGCAGTCTAGTTATTTGTATCTAATTTGAACTTTTTTTTTTTTTTTTACATTGGGCTAGAGTTTCTCAAGTTAATATTGTATGGCCTATTACAAAAGTATTTTTTATGATTGAGTGAATTGCTATTTTGCTACTTAAAATGTAATAATTGAATAATTTAGTTCTTCAATATAAGGACTAATTTTGTCACTTCATACATTGAGAGATCAAATTATTTGATTCCTACAATTTCAAGTACCAAAATGGTGATTCACTAAAACATTCTTCCTACCTCTTTAATTATAAGCAAAAAAAAATGTCAAAAGGTTGATGTAATTGGTCCAAATTTTAGACAAAGTATATTAACTTTTTAAAACCAAGTTTTACTTATATGTTGAAAGAGGTCAACCTTTAAATAAATCTCAGGTATTTTGAAAGATTAGTTTTCACAATTACGTGTGTACCATTTGCAAGAAAAATGGTGATTCACTTGTTATAGGTATAATTCTGCCGGTTCTTTGTAATCACTTTTTGCCTAAAGTGTGTTTGTATGAATCCCATTTGTTGTTTAATCTCTAGTCTTTGGTCAACAAATTAGCTGGCAATTTTTTCATTGAGTTGCTTCTTGCTGGAGATTCCCATGTGTAACATGTAGGAATACTAAATTCTTAGTTAACACACTCCACAAGTTCTCTACCAAGATGAGAATCTTCTAGACAATAAGGATAAGTTTCTTTTCTTTCTTTATGAATTCATGCCCACGATGACATCAATAGAACTTTTTTTTTTTTTTTTATGGAATAATGTTAGAACGAAGGTAGATCACAGAAATGATGTTTTGTGCCTAGATTTTTGATTCATGTGTGCTAGGTAAAAGCATTATGTATTTATTTGTGTCATGAAAAGGTACAATGGTATATTTATTTTTTGTAGAATTTTTTTCAGCTTATTTTATGAAAGATATTGAAAAGTTATAAGATATTTCAAAGATGAGATTATTCTTGAAATAAAAGTTGAGTGGTGCATAATAGTCATGAGACTAATCACTTATTTATTCTACTTCTTCTTCATTCACATTCCACATAATGACTCGTATGACTTATTGACCACCGATTTGCTTCAATTACATTCTTGCCATTGGTGAACGTCATAAAAATATTGAATTGAATTCTTAATATGAAGTGAAGAATGCGGTGTTCAAAAATTTGTTTGTATATGTAAAAAACTATTTGTTTGTAGGTATGTATTTGACTCGTTAAAGTGATTAATTTTACTAAAATGAGAATATCAAGAATTAATAATACTATTGATATGTTAATCCACAATTGATATTGTAATTTAAACTCTAACGTGAGTTCACAAATTTCAGAGCATAAGACAAAAAAACATGTCGAACATAAGAGAAAGGAATGGAGAACTTTGAAGGCATAGGAGTCGAAAAGAAATGAAGATTTTTTTTTTTTTTTTAAAGTTAGTTTTTCTTGATTTGAGAGTATTGATAAACAGATGAAAATAATTCAACAATTTATTTAAAATCCTCCAAAGTCTTCTCTTAATACTATATTTTGAGTTCTTCCATATTGAAGTGTTTACTCTCTCTCTTCATTTTTCCTTTTCTCCTCCCTTTATTCTCAAAGTTCTCACCTCCCTTCTATTTCAATTTTTTTTTGGGTGAATCTTCCATTTCAATTTTTATGTGCAAAAATGTGAATTCCTTAAATTTTACCTTAAAATTATTTCAAATTCTCTCTTTCTAGACATTCAAAGCAACTGAAGTAGGGGTTCCATTCCTTGAAATTCCATGTGGTCCAAACAATGTGTTATGGACATAGTCAGTCACGGTAGCTTGATTCCACTATATATTTTGTCGTTAGTGATTTGATTGGAGTCACCGTTGATTGCAGTGTTTCAAATTATTGACACTATAGCTCCATAAACCTTTCCGTCAAAAAATAAAAAAGCTCCATAAACCTCTCTTGAAAGGAAACTTGAGGGTTTTATTTAAACACACATACATGTCTCATTGATTCAATGAAACCCAGATAACGATACGGCACTGATACATCCATGGCCGGCCCTGGCCAAGTGCAACAAGGCCCTTGGCCCAGGGCCTCACCCTTAGAGGGGCTTCAAAAGAGAAAAAATACTTGTATCTACGGACAAAATCTATCACTAAATGTCATTTTTCCGTAGATAAAAGTCTGGAAAACAACAATTTTGCTGTCAATTATGAATTGTCCATAAGTAAAGGTCTATTTATCTGTAGGTAAAAGTCATGTTTGAACCATTGCTCATATATTTAACTACAACTTAATTGTTTATCACTACAAATAGTGTTGGATTTTTTTTTCAATTCTTTTTAAATGAAAATTGTCAAGTCTGTAACCGGGCCTCCGGATTGTCAGGGGACGGCCCTGGATACGTCAATACAAAAAAATTAAAATTCAAGATATAATACAACCGGAATACTTTAATAAAAAATTATATTTAAATTACAAATTAAAACTCAAAATACAATCTATGGACTAAATCTCAAAAGCAAAAAATAGGCACAAAATCTAGACCAAACAGACATAGAACAACAATAAGACACAAAAAGAAAATTGCCTTCACACGACAATCAACAACAACAGCGTTCTCAAACAAACAAAAAGACACAAAACAAACGGCGAACAAAAAAAAAAGTAATATTGATAATTAAAAAAGTGACAATTAGTCAATTAGATATGTGGTATATCCCAAAAAGAGAACACATTTACTTAGTCAATTACATATATCCCAAAAATAATAAAAACATCATGTATCCCGCGCGTATCGATGTTTCACCGCCTATCCTTCGCGTATCCGTGATGCATCTGAAAAGTATCAGACAACTATTTTTTAAAAAATAAAATTTAATCTCCAGATACTCTTCCGATACGTATCAGAACATATCAAACATATATCAGTACATGATACGTATCAGATACCAGTTCGTTGTTCATTTTGAAGTATATGAGCTTTGATTATAATTGTATCATTCCAAGCTTGATTTTCTTGATATGAAATATTCGGCACGGGTGAGGTAGGGCGGGGCATGTATTTGCCATCATAGTGTTTAATATTCAAGATTAAATGGATGCTAAAGTAAGTGGAGGCACAAAGGACACATTTTAAAAACAATTGGAGATTTTGCTAGACTCATACTTAAAGAGAGGTGGTTGAGCTTGAGTGATAAGCCACATTTGGAGTAAAAAGGTCGCTAATGATGACAATATCACTTTATAAAAATAGGGGTGTGAATATGATGAGTTGAACTAGACTATGCAATGTCTAAGCCTAATATATTATATGACCGGTTTGAACAATTAACCCTAAAAATTATAAGGTTTAAGATTGGTCAATTGTCTATCATATGTTTGTTTTGTAGAGTCATATTTTGAAAGTTTAATTCGATCTGTTAATCTGCTTAAAAATTAATTTCATACGAACGTATTTTAATAATTAACAATATCCATGTTTAAATAGACTAATGAATCAATAGACCAATGAGATAAAACCCATTTTGATATTTAACATGACATTTCAGAGAATTGACTATATATGACATCGTATTTCAATTTTAATTTATAATAATACATTTAAATATGAAAAAGTAAATTAACATAAACTAATAAGCTTAAATTAATCAAAGTATAAAATCGAATATAATAATAATAATAATAATAATAGAAATATTATTCATATTTACTTAAGTATGTTAACCTGCTAGGTCTAAAAAGTTTTTTTTTTTTTTATGATTTATAACCTGACATTTTCAGCTAAATAGACTTTTAAAAAATATCTTACGTGAATTTTGCGTAGGCTAAATCATGCGTCCCTATCGTCGGGTTTGATTCGCAATTACCTTAATTGATCCCAAGCCATTAGCCCTTAGTTATCTATCATTTCATCACACCAAGAAGCAGCTCAAGGGGAGCATATTGGGTCCCAGCAAGTCATCAGTGGGTTGATTTCCTTTCTTAGTATTTTGCTTATCAAAATTGCATGACTTAAGATATTTTTTTATTCGTAAGTTATTTGTAATGTTACGGTAAATTTTAATGAAATTGTGATTTTGCCTTAAAGAGTCACTCTTCACCGTGATGTTTTCTTTTGATCGAAGGAGTAAATCTTTAATTTAGCCTCTGTAAGTTGTAACTTGTATGATGCTCAAATTGATGTTTGAAATTAAGAAATATATTGCCAAATGAGCTGGTCCAATTTGGCTCTTCATGTGATCATGTCGGTCCGTTTCAGTACATTTAACAGCTCTGAAAAATGGTAATGTATTTTTGTAGCTATAGAGAAAAACTGGCAATGCCGGACCAGTTATGATTCGATTGGGTTTTATTCACAAAAACTGTATTAAAAGTTATGATCCGATTGACCGAGCAATTTGAGATTTTTTTTTGTTAGATGAGAAAAGGAAAAAAGAGAGAAAGAAGGGATTACATCCTTACAAAGAATACCCAAAGAGCATCATCTAGCAAAGCCGATAACAAATTAGACGGAGGCTCCTGAAGCACAATTAGAGGAACTATTAATTAATAGCTCCTGAATTTGCTAGAACATCTGCACAAACATTCCCTTCGCGAAACATGTGACGAAAATATATGATACAATCTTTCTACATGAAATCTCTAATAATCTCTGGCTCATTAGCATAATGATGAAACTAAGGCGCTCCCTTAGTGACAAGTTGAACCACACGCAAGGAATCCGGAAAAACACATTATTTTCCTAAATTCAATCTGCTAACACAATCTGATGTCCACTAAAAATGCTTGTATTTCTGCATAGAGAATATTAGACAAACCTACACTCCTATAGAAATCAAATTGAAATGTTTCATTATGGTTACACACCAAGCCACCAAACCATGCCTCCATAGATTATTAAGAGTACTCCCATCCACATTGAGAACCATGACATCCACATTCCCATTATTTCAACACACCTCATGTATTGTCTAAGGGGTGGGAGGTTGGACTTCCAAACACTTGCTTGGAAATTTGTAAATGAGTAAATATATGTTGTGATATGGTATTTCATGGAGTTGTTCCCTAAAAAATAAATTTGTTGCGACAAAATATTCCACCTTATCAAGGGAGCTAAGGTGCTCATTTCAGCCACTAATTAGACCACTAGGATCTTCGAAATATTATCTAGACCAACCTTGTGACGCATTGCTTGAACATCACTAAACCCACAATCAGTCCAAATTTCGACTAGGCGTGGACATAACATTAGACAAAGAGAAATGGTTTCGTCTTCAATACAAAGAGGACAATAATGTGTTAAAAGAACTCCTCGATGATACAAGATACATCTAGTGGGAGTGACTTGTGGCATGTTTGCCACAAGAAAAATTGCACACTAGCTGAGAGATTTAACTATCAAATCCACACCCAAAATTCTTGAGAAATTTCTTATGATGTTGAGATAAAAGCCAATTATAAATATTTTTTTGTTGTATATTAACCATTCAAACTAGCAATTTGAGGGGTTTACTGAACAATCATCTCCTCATATTTGGTCAAATGTTTTGGGATTTGCTCTTATCATGGGGTAACAATTTAAATCCATTTACCCAAATCATTCAAACTACTTGTCCATCCGATCTATAAAATAACTATTTTTGAATTGGATCAAATACATCCAATATTTTTCACCTAAATCCAATATATCAATTATATAATATTATAAATTCATTGATAAAAATAAAAAATAAATATTTTTTTAGGGGAGAAAATAAATAATTTCTTTATAAAATAATTTAAAGACTATACAATTTTATTAAATATTGAAATTACCACAACAATTGTTGTCAACCGCCACCACCGCCAGCCGCTTCCGACCATTACCTACAACCACATCTAGAAACCATCATTTAAATAAATAATATTTAAACATGTTTTTTTTTTTAAATAATGAAATTACTTTTTTAAGCAAAATTAGTGTGTAAAAACATCACATGCTACCTAAGACTTCCTAAGTCCTAACTATGTTGGCATCCTCTCGATATCATCTATCACATGCACCACTCTAATAAGTGTTTTAAGATGAATTGATATCCGTCCATTAAAAATTGTCCATAAATAAATTAGATAATTTGTATTTAATGGAAGAATTGAATTTTATTATTGAATTTTCAGTGAAATGAAAATAGATTAATATTAAATTCTTTTCATTAATCCATTAAAATCCAAACTCAATTTATCCCAAAAATTTATTTACCACCCCCTACACTAATCAGTGAATCAATGCCCTATTGACCAAAAAACTAAGCTCACGGACAAAAAAGAACGAGGTAAAAATTATTTAAAATATTTGATATTGTCATAAAAAATAATAATACTAGCAACACTCGTTTTAACACACTCTTTCTAACAAATACTTTTTTTTTATGAAATACATATTTATTTAACGTGATTATGTTATAGTCTCTCTCTCTCTCTCTCTCTCACACACACACACACACATACTAACAAAAGAATTATCTTGACTAATACATTATTAGATCAACGATGTATTTTCTAATTCATAAAATTATGGATTATTTTCATTGATGCTCAAAATTTTAAAATTAATCTGTTTTTTTTTAACTTGTTCCTATATGAACACAAAGGGTTGATCCATAGAGTTGATGATGTAATCTCCATGCCTTATAGCAAAGTCAAGCACGGTGTAACTAGAGTTTAAGTGAGGTTAAGAATGTGTGATCATATATGAGAGTGAACCTCCTATTTACAATGTATTCGAGCTCTCACATGCTTATTGTTATCTTTACGCAGATGACTTTTGACGCAATTTCACAAAAGATGTTATATGTCTGTATATCTAATAACTGAGGTGGACGAAGTTGTGTCTCTAAATCAAATGAGTTCCACGATATGCAGAATGGGGGAGGCACATTTGGCCTTTGAAGATTGTCAAATCCAGGCATGATTGTCCTTCGATGACGTCGAGGCTAGTTTCGGAACCACATTATACCCTTTAATTGTCATTTCCACGTCGGATGTTATTCGATGGGGTAGGAAATCAGGTCTATTTTGTTTGTGCAACTCAGATTTTGATGGTGCTTGATCCAATCATCATTTGGGTTTGGCCTTGATGGCCCATACCTTTACAACTCGAAAATTGCTCTTCTCACAAACAAAATTGCTTACTCCCATACACACTGACCAAAATAACCCCCACACAACTTAAGTCACGTTCGCCTTTTACCAACGTGAGTTAAGTCACGTTGCGATGCAGTACTGTTTTGGGATAAAACCCAACAATTCCACACTTCAACACACATTTTTTTTCCCTCTTCACCTCCAAAAACAAAAAAAAGTGCGAAAATTTGGAGCAAACTCTTGTGGTGAAATCATTGGAAATCGTCAGGAAGCAAGTTTCTACGCTCATCAAACGTCAAAAATCAGGTAATGTATCATTTAACCTCTTTAGATTTTGCTTGTTTTTGAGCTTAGTTCGTCAGTTTGGGAAGCATGTTAGAGCGTGAGTTAAGTCACGTTGGGGCTCAACGTGAGTTAGCTCACGTAGGTGTAAGGGCAATGTCACTTAAGTCACGTTGGTGCCCATGATTTGAATTTTTGCGCCATTTTTTTTCTTTCTTAGGCTTGTTGCATAAATTATTTATATTTTTTCCTTGTTATTTTTTATTCAATAGACATAGTGATGGTTGAAAATATGGTGGATGATGGCATTGAGCCGAAACCAGCCATAATTGAAGCTTCCGTTGATGTCAAACCTACCGTTGAAGTGAAGGTTAATGTCAAAATTCCCTTTCAAGTTTACATTGAAGAAAAACATAAACCTATCAGTGTTTCCAAGCTTCGTGATTATGAAGTAAACACCGCCTCATTTTTTATAACAAATGATAGATGGAGAGAGGGAGATGAATTGCTTGGTTGGATTCGTCGACAAGCGGCAAGGGCGTGATTTTTTATATATATATAAATAAATCAGTATAAAAAATTCAATGTTGACGTTGCAATGTGAAAGGAGTGGTGTATACAAACAACCGAAGGTGAGAAAGAAATTGAATCTTGAAGGCACGAGCTCATGGAAATGTGACTGTCTGTTTAGGTTGCATGGTTACTTCGATAAGAATACAAATGATTGGTGGTTGGCCATGCTTAATGGAATTCACAACCATGAGTTGGAGCCAAAGTTAGACGGTCACCTTCTTGCGGGTAGAATAAAAGAGGAGAAGAAGAAAAGAGTTGTTGACATGACAAAGAGT
The DNA here is from genome assembly GCA_018208015.1 of Medicago ruthenica. NCBI lineage: Eukaryota > Viridiplantae > Streptophyta > Magnoliopsida > Fabales > Fabaceae > Medicago > Medicago ruthenica. The sequence continues at coordinate 10,400,310 of CM031372.1, forward strand.
TTGGCGTTGCCTAGGAATATTCTAACGGATTTGAAGGAAAAAAACAAAGAAAGTGTGACAAATATAAAACAAGTGTACAATGAACGGTCTAGATGGCGAAAGTCTATAAGAGGTGACAAGATGGAGATGCAATACTTGATTGAGAAGTTGGAAGAGCATAAATACGTATATTTCACAAGAACAAATTCTGAGAAAACCACTCTTGAAGACATATTTTTTGCTCATCCGAATTCAATTAATATGCTTAACAGTTTTCCGACCATTTTGGTCATGGACTCCACTTACAAAACCAATTTGTACAAAATTCCATTATTTGAGATTGTTGGTGTCGCCTATACCAACATGACATATTATGTTGGTTTTGCCTTTCTTGCCTTTGAAAAAGAGGATAACTTTACTTGGGCACTTGAGATATTCGTTGGTCTTTTGTCCTCAATACTCAACATGCCTAAGGTGGTTGTCACTGACAGGGACAATGCTATGATGAATGTCGTTGCCAAAGTTCTTCCTGATACTTCCACTTTACTTTGTTATTTTCATATTGGGAAGAATGTAAGAGCTAAGTGCATCACGAAATGCAGAGTCAAAGCGAAGCCGAAGGATGTAAAATTTGATGGGAAAGAAGTGAAGGAAGTGAAGGAGGAGAAGGCAAGTGATATTGTTGACAAAATCATGAGTGCTTGGAAATATTTGGTTGAATCACCTACGGAGGATTCATATGCAAGTGCGGTAATGCGATTCAAAGATGTATGCAAAAAATTTCCAAAGTTCCTTGACTATGTTGAAACCACAATATTGAACACCGTTAAGGAAAAATTTGTGAGGGCATGGACAAATAAAGTCTTGCATCTAGGGTGCAGAACCACCAACATTGTTGAATCGACTCATGGAAAGTTGAAAAAATATTTGAGGAGTAGTGTGAGATATTTGGCATCATGTTGAGATGAAATAAACAAAATGTTGGCTATCCAGCTGTCTAAGATACAAGCAAGTTTTGGGAGGAGCCGTACCGTCTTAGAACACAGATACAAAGGCAACTTTTTGTACACTGAGTTGGAGGGTTGTGTACCTAGAACCGCATTGTGTTTTATCTTTGATGAAGCAAAACGCTCCAAGACATTCAGCTTTGCTAAGAAAGATTGCGGTTGTGTGCATAAGACATCGTACGGGTTGCCTTATGCATGTATTCTTGTCATGAAGATAAAAAAATTGTCTATTCGATTGTATGACATATATCCTCATTGGCAAAGGTTATGTGTATGTGAAGAAGTTGATGATGATTTTTCAGTGATGGAAGAGTGGAATGACATTCAGGAACGTCTCAAAAAAGTCCCTTACAAAATGAAACTCAACATCAAAGAGGTGATGCGTCAACTAGCATTTCCACAAGACACAATGTTGTCTCCACCTCCAAGAAAGGTGGTAACCAAGGGAGCACCTAAAAGGGTGAGATCTACATCGAAAGAGTCATCCACGGGTCGAAATCGCTCTACGTGGGAGTGAGTTGATTCTCAATTTTCCGATAGCCAATCGTCACAAACCAAGACATCACTTCCACAGAGGAAAAGTACACGTATTGGCAATTCATCGTGCTCACAAGCTTCAACGCCTACTACACAACCGTTTCCGAATTTACCATACATTACACAAATGCCAAAGATCATGAGACCTTACATTGAAAATATTGTGAATGTTAAAGGGGATGATAATTGTGGATTCCGAGTCATAGCTAGACACATGGGCATGGATGAGGAAAATTACATATTGGTTCGTTGTGTACTTATTCATGAGTTTAAAACTAATAAGCGTGACTATTTGCCGATATTTGGTTCGGAGGAGCTTTTTGAATATATCATGAATGGTTTACACCCTCCAACAAATAGTGGTGGAACTGCATACATAGATAAGTGGTTGACATTACCAGATATGGGTCACATTGTTGTAACTTGTTAAAGTAGAGTTGTTGTTCAATTGGCTTTTCCCGAAAGAGGTCTATGTGAGACTTTTTTCCCAATCCGAGGTGCTCCACCACTTAACCCACATGCCCACATCATGTGTCTTGGCTTAATTCCCGACCACTTTCTTCATGTTTATTTGAAAGACGGTTGTCCATTACCACCGCCTTGTACGAAGTGGAAGAATCACAAGATTGGTGAGGCTGAGCAATGGGAGTTTGCATTTATGGATAGACAAGCTTTGTTCAAAGACCTCATGTCTAAGGAGCCGAAACCGCCGAAAAAACCAACAAATCATCTCAATCTAATTTATTGCGACACTCCCACTCCTGAAAAACCAAAAGGAGAATTTGAAGTAATTGAAGAAGGTGAAGATGATGCCTTATCAGTAGCTGGTTAGATAAACCGTGACACTTTTTGTCGGTGTTCGTCCTATTTTTTGTCGATATTACACCGACATATTTTTTTCGTGGCCGGTTATGTAACACCAATATTTGTGGCCAATATGTAATTAACATTATATAAATTATATAAATATATGAAGTGAAATAGTTTTTGGTTACCGGTTATGTAATATCAATTATTGCTCGCATTTTTTGGTCTCTAATTATTCAACTATTTATTTTATCTTTCATTTGGTTTTAATCTCATACTTGTTATTCCATAAACTTTTGTGAAGTGAAACATGTCTGAAGATGCACAAGTTGAAGTTGAAGCTCATGTTCGATACTCCGCCGTGAAGAAGACGATTAAGGTCTTTTTAACCCCCACCGACAAGTTGGATGAGTTGAAGGCACAACTTAACAGATACTTTCTCCATCTTGGTGAAAATCAAAGAACGTCACATGTATTTGTACAGATGCCATGCGTGAACCTGGAGGCGGATAAAGATGAAGACAGTTGGAAGACCGTGTATTTTCCACAAGTTATGCATGATGATGGCGACGTAGATTACATGTTTAGGTTAATGGTTGAAAATAACATTTTACATCTTTGTGTTCGCTCTATTGAAGTGTAATATGTATTAACGTGTAATAGTGTAATATGTTCTAATTTGTGTCCGTAATGTTGCATTTTAATGAATTTGTGTCGAATTTGCGGATTGTGTATTTAACGACGAATTTGTGTAATTTGGATTGATTATGTGTGATTATGTTATGATGAATATTATGTTGTTGGAATGATTTAATTTTGATAAATTATACGAGTGTATTGATTACGGGTCATTAATAGTCTGGTTGCATGTAATAAACGTTGTTCAACAACTATACCAGTAGCCTACGTGACTTAACTCACGTTATACAATACAAAACGTGAATTAACTCACGTTGGGGCAGCGTGACTTAACTCACGTTGGTATAAGGCGAACATGACTTAAGTCACGTTGGGAGTATTTTCGTCAGTTCATGTGAGAGTGGGCAATTTTGTATGGGAGAAGAGCAATTTTCTTACAACTCCTATCTAGGGGTGTTCACAGTGCGGTTTGGTTCGATTTTGAGGTTAATAGTCATCTGAACCGCAAGATAAAAAAACATGCGGTTTGGTTTGGTTCGGTGGACTTTTAAAATAAAATCCAAACCAAACCAAACTAATGCGGTTTGATTTGGATCGGTTGTTGCGGTTTTTTCGAGACAATACAATTTTTTTCCAACATTAAAATCAAGTTAAAAATATATTTTCAACAATGTTTTAAATTTCATCCAACATTACAATTTCATTTTCAATTAATAAATTTTCCAACTACATAGATCAAATTTAAAATGTGAACATAAAGTAATCATATTTTATAAAAAATACAAAAGACTAAGATTTTAACATCCCCTAAAAGTTCAAGTAGCATATGAATACACTTTTGAAATAAAAAGTAAAGAAGACACTTATCAAGAGAAACAATATGTCATTTTATAAAAAATTTCATTGAGTTTCTATAAGTATTGGTCTAAGTGACATATGTTTAATTAGTGTTTTTCTTATGTTGCGGTTTGGTTTGGTTTAGTTGGTAAAATAAAAACCGCAAACCAAACCAAACCATGCGGTTGAGTAATAAAATAATCTTAATACATCCGAATCAAATGCGGTTTTTTACAATTTCGATTTGAGTTGGTTCAATTTGAGATTTTTCTATTAGATTGGTTCGGTTTTGAACACCCCTACTCCTGTCTAGACACTTCGATCAACTAGGAAGAAACCAAACCAAAAAAACAACAATAAACAAACAAATGTTGGAATATAGACGTTTCTGACTGGGAATAGTACAGGCTAAAATGCCTCCTAGAAACCATTAAAAAATCCAAAGGAAAACCCCTATAAATTCTACCCCTGTAAATTCTTTGTCCACTTCTGTCCTCTTTTATCACTAAAGTTAATATCCAAAGAAAATTGACACCAATAATCCATTAGATTGGATGCTAGTATTGACTTGAAATATTAGAGTGGGTTCATCTTAAGATCTCAGGTTTGATTTTCAATGATGCCAATTTTGATGGCTAGTCGATACATATACTGACTTTAAACAGGCCCCTCACAAGTGGACGGTTGCTCAAATTAGTCACCATTGAATGGGATGTTGAGTTTTAGAAAACCTAAAATATAATCCATCTAATCTTTCAAGCTAATAACATAAACTACAACTTTCATCACAAAGTCAATAGTACTACAGTTAAAGTTAGCTTGGTTCATCACTTGGTTCATAATATTTCAGTTTCATTTTCTCTCATATACGACTAATAAGTTCAAAAATATAATAAAGTAATAAGCTGGCTAGATGTAACCAACCACTACTTTACTACTACTCCGTGGACCTAAAAAAAGGGGTCCTTCATTGACATTTAGTACAGAACTTTCTCTGAGTAGAAACTGTAAAAAGCAAGAAAAAGTTATTAATTGGTCACAAGATTTGTGGCGGGTTTCTCTTTTAAAAAAGAAAAATCTCATATCAAATACAAAAAACAATAGGAAACCCACGTTCCTATTTAACATTTCTAACCGTCTTTCACAACTCACCGCATCACTGTTCCACTTTCTTCACACAATCTAGTAATTAAACAAAAACAACCTTAGCCAAATCTAACATTTACAAAACATCATCAATTATCACATTTTACAAACAAAATAATGATGAAGTGGGGTGCAAAAAAACCTTCATCATCATCATCATCATCTTCTACTTCTTATGGTCCTTTTTCTTGGCTTTCTAAGTTGAAACATATGAGAATCAATTCAGATTCAAATCATGCAAAAGTGAAACAGAAAGAAAAGAAGAATACTCCACCTTCATGTTTTGATATTGGTGGAAAATATGGTAACAAAAGTGGAAGAAAACAAGGTATAGTCAAGTTAAAGGAGGAGGATATTATTGGTTTAGAAGATGAAAGAAAAATGATGAATGATAAGAAGGGTTTGAGGAAGAAGATTGATGAGTATGAATATGATAGAGAAAAGGAATATCAAAACATAAGGAGAAGATTTGAGAGGAAAGCACAACAGGTTTTGGAAGAACAGCTCTTGAAATTAGAAAGAGAAGCAAAAGAAGTAGAAGATGTTAAATTTCAATATGAATCTCCAAGAACAATTTGTACACCAAGAACAACACATTCTTTTGCTTCTTCTAATGCAGGTTTGAAGAAGAATTCTTCTAGCTTAAGAAATATTAAAGAAAATGGTTTTGAGAAAAGTGAAATTCCATCCTCTCAGAAGAAACAAAATTATGAGAAGCATAGTTTGAAAAAACATGAAGAGTTGAAGATAAAGACTCAAGAAAAACAAAGGAGGAAACCAAAGAAAGTTTCAAGGGTGAAAATATATTCACCAAGATTGGTTTCAAAGGTTGAAATATGCAGAATAAAGGCATTAGAAGATATGAGGAACAAAGCAAAACAGAAGATGAAGAAAGAACGGGAAGAAGAAATTGTGGAGGAAATTATCAGTAATAAACCAGAATTAGATAGTTTTGCTGTGATTAAATGTTCATCAAATCCAAAGCAGGATTTCAGAGATTCAATGATTGAAATGATTGAAGAGAAACAGATTAGTAAGGCAGAAGAAATGGAAGAGTTGTTGGCATGTTATTTGACTTTGAATGCTGATGAGTATCATGATCTCATAATCAAAGTATTTAGGCAGGTATGGTTTGATATGAGTCAATATGGTTTAGGTGTTAGATCAGAAATGCAATGGGGTTTCTATGAATGATAATTACCAATTAGAGTAGTTAATTAACTGGCTTAACCAGAGATGTAAATAGTTTATTTATTGTATTTTTGCAAGTATTTGGTGTTCTTGTTATGCTTTAAATTAACTTGAAACTCTTGAGTTTCTATTTATCACTTATTTAGCCATTTCAGTGTTGGTATGCACTCTGCATAGATTTTGTCAAATTTCATGTTTCTAGCCTCTAGTTAACTACTAGCAATAATTATTTTTGTGCATGCTTAGATATTTATACTTGATATACTTTATTGCTACAATCAAATCAAGATTACCTATAGTAAATGTCCGATGCTATCGGCAATAAACCATATGGCAACGGGTCGGGGGTGGATTTTGTCTCTCATAAGTCATATCTTCGACTAATCCAACCCTACCCCTATTTCTTTTTAGATTGAAAAGTGGATACTTATCGACATTTATAAAAAAGGAAAAAAAAAATATTTACTAGTCAATCGGGTTTGGGATTGAGGACAAGCATCAACATTTTTTCCTTGCCCCGACATCCAATATCCAAACCCGAACTTACACCCGGTTAAAGATGATTTTTTTTTTTCTCTCTTTCTAGTAAAGTCCGAAGCAAACTCAGACAGATATAAATTCGACTCCTTTTGTAAGCATACTCAGCACTGAATTCAAACAGAAGCTAGTGTTGTTTTTGAAGTAGGTTATGTAGGAAAATCTGAAACAATGATATAAAAAGAGACACGTAGGAAGAAAGTAAAGAATATAGTTAATGGGAATATTAGCAAACAAGAGTTAATGCATGCTCTACTATGTTTGGATGTATTAGGAAGATATTACGGAATAGAAGTAAAAGATATTAAATGACTTGTTGATTTTGTAAGAGCAATGACTAAATTTTCTATATAAACTTTATATATTTTCAAATTAGTTAATGCGGTGTCAGGGCAAACAGGGTAATATTTCTCCGTCCTGCAATCCTGCAGCCTTAAGAAAAAAGCTTCTTGCATTTGATACTTACTGGACGTATACTACATATTACTCCGTCCCAAAATATAATGAGTCAACATAAGTTGATGTATTTGGTACAAATTTAGAACCAAATACATTAACTTTTGTTGACCAATTTTTGCTTATATTTTGGGACGGAGGGAGTACATCAGTATCAGCTCTGTGTGCACTAAACTGAACTCCACTTTTAGTTTGTCACATACAACGATACTCTAATTTTAGTTTACACGATTAAATTGTGTGGATTAGAGTTCAAAATATCTCAATTGTTACAATCAATTGTTAATATTATGAGCCAATACGGTTGATGTTAACGAATGTTAGAGACCTGATCATAAAATTGGGATACTTAGAATCCAATTTGCTAAATTAAAACTTGGATTAAGATTGTGCAATCATGATATCTAAACAACTAAAACCTATACATTAAACAACATTATTATTAATATAAATTTTGCATGTAAATTTTAAACGATATTTTTTATAATTTTTTTATTTAGATTAAAATTATAAGTATAGATATTTGTGACTTTCAAATGTAACAAACTCAACAAACCATATTTATATTTTTCAATGACAACAATAATATAACAAACATTCTTTAAAAAAAACAATAATATAATAAACATAACAAAAATTCTAATTTTTTTTAATAACATTGATCTCTAGTACACAAGTGGGATCTGCCTTTTTTCACTGTTTTAACAAAATTCTTCCGCCTCTCAAAAACAAAATTCTTCTGCTCTATGATTTTTCTACACACCACCAGCCCTTTCATTTTTATTGTTAAAAAGTTTCCCCTTTTTATTTCATAATAAAATATAAAAATAAAACATGCACTTGCTTTTAAATTAGTTTTTGTGTCGCTCCAAAAAAAACTTATTTTTTGTGTAGCATACTCTTTTTTTTTTTTTTGAAAAAGATGATATTGAATTTAATATATGACTGGTTAATATATACTCCCTCCGACCCTTTATATAAGCACATTTTTCATTTTTCACATTTCTTAAGAAAAGTTGTTAGTGCAATTAATGTGTCTATTTTGTGTGTTAATATTACTAAATTGTCTTTTGTTTTTATGCGTATTAAATTTGACTTTTCATATTTCAAGACAAGTTAGTAGTATTGATTAGGGGTATGTTTAGGAAAATAATACTACCTCCGGTCCTTATTATAAGAAGAAAAACAAAAAAAAACATCAAAACCAATACAATCATTAATTAATATAACTTTTTTAATATTTTTACAACTATACCCTCATAAAAAATTGTGAAGCATTAAATACCTTCACAAATATTAAAAAGACAAACATTAAATTAGGGGTAGAAAAATCTTTTAAACAATAACTACACCTTAAAAGTTGTGACATTTTTTTATAAATAGGACAAAAAAGTTTTTTGAAAATTTTCTTGTATATAGGACCGGAGGGAGTAATAAATACATCTTGTAATTTGAAAATGGATTTATAGTTAGGGACAAATTTTTAGTCAAATGAGTGCTTATATATAGGGACGGAGGGAGTATATATGTGTGTGTGTGTGTGTGTATATATATATATATATATATATTGTAAAATCTTGAATTCTATGTTATTCGATGAGTATGCATATGATGCTAAATTATTTATAAAAAAAAAGACTTAATTTATGTTTGATATCACGATGGATGTGCTATAATCACGGTGACCCACCACGATTTTTTAAAAGCTACACTTTGTAACTTCTGCAAAATCAGGACGGATCACCATGATTCTAGCACACCTACGTTGATACCACACATACACTTGGTGTATGTTTAAAATTGCGGTTGGAATTTCATTCTCACAGCTTGAGACATTCTTTTCGTGAAAACCAAAAAGCTACAAAACACAACTTCCACAGTGACGTGGTATTTCAATGTGGTTTAAGAAACAAACAAGTGCTTATATTGAATAAGTTGTTCAAAGTTTCATATTGCTCGGGCTTTTAGGCTGTTGGATATATAATTGTTGAGTATGACCCATTAGACATAGAAAGGGGCGAGGGAGCCGTGCTTCGTTGTGAAGCTCCCATCGCCGTTGACCTAAAGTTTGGCTCAAATGTGTGTTAGACCCAATTGTTTGTTATCGAGGGACGACTGAGGTGCGGAGGGTGGTAGCTTATGCGGTCCAGTTTACGGGTATTGTTGTAATATGGACCATAATATCATATACTTGTGCTTTCTTTAATCTTTTGTTATTAGTTGTTGTTCTAACAATGAATGTATTTGGACACCCTCATCTTTAGAGCGACTTTATTGAAGCCCATTTAATATGGTTTCAAAGTTTGGTTAAAGATTGTAATGTGGAAAATTGGACTCAAGCACACACTAGAAGTTGGTATTGAAGTTGTAGCTTGTTTGGAGTCTCACATTGCTCCGTGTATAATGTGTTTCGACACCCTCATCATTTGAGCTAGCTTTTGGGATGATATTCAAACTCATTTAACATGGTAACAAAGTCAGGTTAAACATTGCAATGTGAAAATTAGACCTAAGACCCACGCTAAACTTGACGACGAATAATGCTCAGGATCTCAATTGAATGTATAGATGTGTTTGAATACCATCTTTCATTGAGCTAGTTTTTGTGATAAGATCCAATCAAACTTAACAAATAAAATGAGAATTCCAACCTAATTATTACAACTCACAAAAGCAACTACAAAGGGGAGGGATACTACAACAAAAACAAAAACAAAAATAGGAATCACTACAAAATCCTAGACAAACATTGCTAGATTCTGCATCCTATTCTCTTAGGGATACAAGAAGTACACGTCGCCCATTTATTTTCATGCTAGGCATAAATTCTTTCATGTTAAGCATTTATATAATAGCTACACAATGCCAAAATAACTAATTAAAAATGGTTGTATAAAGCCAAGTAAACAGTCTCAAGTTACAGTACCAGTTCCAGAGTATGGTTGCATGGAATTATATATATAACTGTTAAAAAGTAGATGGCATTAAAATTTCCCTGTTGCAAATAGTGCCATCTGATTGAATCATGCTGAAAGCAGATGCTTTGTCCTTAGCAACATAATATGGCAAAACTAGCTGTTTGATACCGTACGTGTAAGAATTTCTGCCTTATGTCTATGCTGCTATCCATAATTCAGTCATAATATTTTTTGGAACTTGAAATTCATACGTATCATTAATTAATAAATAAATGCTAACATTGAAGCCTTTCTCTTTAGCATGATTTTAAAATGACCGACAATCCAACAAAATGTGCATTCCATTTTGGCATGTATAGCATCTAACATTTTACTGCACGATGCATGGTAATCTATAGTTTGATTTTGACAATTTACCTATCATAGTAATTTTTATATATATTCCAAACCGTCCTCATTGTTTACTTGTTATGAGAATTTCACTGTTAACCCTAATCTAATCCCAAAAAAGGTTTGGCAATTGAAAAATAAATTAAGTGGGTTTGATTCTATCGTGACAAATATTAATTTTGAATTAATTATTTTTAGTTAAAAATTAGTTGAATATAAAAGTTACTTGTGTTTTGATACATTCACATAAAAATTAGGTGAAAAATAAATTTGAGTCTTTGTTTTGAAAAAACTAAGAAGTAAGAATGTATGTAATGATAACCACGTAAGATGTGTCAAAGATAAAAAATACTAAAACAAGTCTCAATTCAAGACCAAAGTCAAATTAAACACTGAGCACTAGTATGAATAATACATAAAACTCAAACCAAAGATGTCAAACATGTAGTAGAATGTGTCCACCATAGATTAAGTTCAAATTTAAAACCTTAACCACATGTTTTGAGTCACCACCATGACACCAATTTTAAAAAATTGTAAAGTTTGAGGTTAAAAAGCCGAAATCTTCAACTTCAAGCTAGAATCGATTCTACAACAAAAGTATTTTTACTTGATAACATTCAGATACATCAAAATCATTATTATGTGTCTGAAATCACAAAACTAATAGAAAACATGCATTTTATGTAAAATAATTTTTTTTAAAAATGAACGAAGAGGGTTGAATATCCCTTCTTTACTCTTTTAACTGTTTTTGCCTTTGACAGTTGCAAGTTGCAACATTATTAGTGAGAAAGTCACCTCAGTAACTGTTTTACAGGTCACAAATCAAAGTCTTGTTGTTTCGTTAAAAAAAAATGCAACTCACTTACTACACAGTGTACAAAAAAACAAAAATGCAAATCCATCCCTGTTTGGAAGTATCCAAAATTGACTTGTTTCTTAATTTAACAAAATATTAATTGTACTAGATATTGCTATTTTAGTCCACATTCAGACCTTAGTATGTACAATGTGTTCTTTATAAATTTGGTATGAAGTTGATTGTTTATGATAAATTAAGTAGTTGTGTAATACATTAATCACAACGACAGCAACCATTTACATTGCATATTTTATTGTGTAAAATACATTGAAATTATAGTAGATACATTCTATAATTTTGTGACATCATGGTGACCACTAAGGGTGTGTTTGGATGGAGGATTTAGGAGGGGAGGAGAGGGTTTACCTTTCTTTTTTAAAATACGGACATTATAAAATGATTTTTAGAAAATTGAATTAACAACATGATAAATGATTATATAATACTTTGAAAACACTTAATTTATTTAAAAAAAAACATTTTACATTGTTCGTAATTTAAAAAATAAAAATGAACTCTCTCATCCATTTCCCTTCTAAACCCTCAATCCAAACACGCCCTAAATCTTAGCTTATGGTCCCTTTTTTCAACAAAAAAAAAACTTAGCTCATGATGCCTACCTTTACACTCCCTCTCTCTGGTATGAAGTATTTTTCCATATTTGTGCAATCTTCTTACACTGTTGCAACTTGCAAGTGTAATTGTGGATTCTTTTATTTCGATTATAAGCTTTTTATTTTATATCCGCCTTTAGTTGGCTGGCATGGGGATAATTGCCTTTTATTTGGTTTAAGCCTCATAATTTGATCAAATATATTATGTAACCTTTTGTCAAACCAATTGCAAGAAGAGGTTTATTTCCGCATCACAGCAAACTAAATTTGGGCACGATTGGGATTTTTTTTGTGTGAAAGAAATATGTTTATAACAATTCATTAGATATCGAATTGGTACAATGTGGTACCTCAATATAAATTTGGGAACTAGCTCGAGATGTGACTATCCTTGCTAAAGCATGAGCGACTTTGCCTCATAATAAACTCGACACTAGAGTTTGTTAAAGAAGTTTGACACAAATGGATACAAGCATCCATAATGACACCAAATTCGGTAAAATCACCTCTACTCCTTGCATAATAATCAACGACTTTCTTCGGGTCCACTTCAACATCAGCATTCGCTAATTGTAACTCATTAATCCACACAATAGTGTGATATAACCCCAAAGCTTCGCCAACTTCCACCGAGCATAAGGGTGTAATCCATAGAATTTTAGATAGCACATAACACCCTTCCTCATCTCGAATACACATACATACCTATCCCTACTCTATTGAGGGATGTTAAGAATGACGCATCAACATTACATTTTAGCCTCTCCATTGCTGGTTTCAGGAATCTTTGCTTTGCTGTTGTACCACTAGTCTGCTGTCGCGCTATTGCTGCTACTATTATGCCTTGTAAGTTGTACCAGCAGCGCCTACATTTTGAATTCTGTTCGCATAACGCCAATCCTCCAATAGGTGCGTCGCGCACTCCAGAATGCTGCTATCCATTTATGTAGTTTGCTGCCAAATTTTGAGATTTCTGCTATCCGTTAAGAGAGTGAGATAAGAATAAGTTGGGCTAAAAATAAAATTAAAAAAGAGCATTTGATTCAAATTAGAAAAAGCTAGATTCGAATCAATAGTGTATTTTTTGAATTCTGAGTTGTTATGAAGATTGAGTGATAGACATGAACAATGATTCGAATGAGGTTTCCAGATGAAGATTGCTTTGAATCACAATAATTTAAATCAAATCACAACTACACAAGGGTGGAATGAATTAAATCAAAGTCACTAGGTGAGAGAATTAATTCGAATCATGATTCAAAACATAACTTCTCGTGGGAAGCAATGATTCAAATCAAATGGCTCAGTGTGAGGCATTGATTCGAATCAAAGTGTAATTATCAAACAAAACTAAACTAAAAAGATAAAACCAAAAGACAAAATATCACCAGTTTGTTGGTACATCCAAATGTTTGGATTCTTCCAAACGCGGCTAGACAGATGACACATTAAAGTTTGGAAATTGTTTTTCCCACTTCACACAAAGCTAAGAAACACCACAAAATGACAAGTTTAACTCCAAATTCCAGCGACAGTTAATTGGCGTTGGAATTTGGGTTAAACTTGTTATTTCATGGTGTTTCTTAATGATAAGTGCCAAAATTGAGTTTAAAAGCATAGTTAATTTAAGCACTTTTGTAGCTTGTTTTGCAAGTTATCATGGGAAATGATCATAATCAATGATCAAATGCCCACTATTGCTTTTACTTCTTTCCCCATCCATTTATGCAGGAAAATGCAAGCCAGGACATGATTAGAGCAAAGAAACAAGAAGAAAAGTATCTGAGAATTTCGCCCAGCGAGCCCTAGGCGATCAACTGGCGAAGATAGGCAGAGAGTTCTTCAGGAACAGTGGAGCTTGATTTCGCTCAGCGAAATCTTTGTCGCTCAGCGAAATCAAGGCGGTTTAAAGAAGACTTGAAGACGTGGCTGAAGACAACTGGCAAATTCAGCAAGTTTCGCCGAGCGAAAATTGTCTCGCCGAGCGAGATGTCACAGGCAGCTTTTTGTATTTAAGCTTTGTTTCAGTTTTTCTTTAGGGACCTCTTGTAGATAGTTAGGAGTTGTTCTGTAGAATATTTTAGGTTAGCTTTTAGACAGAAAATAAGGGCTAAGAGCTTTGATCTTCAAGGAGCAAAGGTGATTGGATTGTGGAATCAACCAAAACTCTTTGGGAAATCAAGAATTTAGGTTTGTATTTTCATCTTTTCTCTACACTTTTGTAAAGCTGTCATGAAAATGAACAACTAACTTCCCCTAGTTGGGATTGGATGCACTCTTTCTAGCTTAGTATGTAATAATCGATTTTGCAATATATATGGTTTTAGCTATTTATGTGAATTTGAGTTTTTCTTGCCATTCATTGTCATGTTTTGATTTAAAATGCTATTGACGAATACTTTTAAATCTTTGGCGAGAATAGCTCTATCAAAATAAGAAAATCTAGAAATGGATTTGGGTTTTGATAATCGCATATAGTGTCGGAACTTAAAGCTTTCGGATCGTTTGATTGATTGGGAAATCGTCGATTAAACGATACGATCGATCTCGCGACGTCATTTGGGAAATCAATGACGTTGTCGAGCGATACGTGGTAATTTCGCTAAAACACTAAAACTCATATGCACGATCTTTGGATTATATTCGACGCTCGATTGAGGAAATCCTATCTCAACGCTTTTATTCCCTATTTTTTTGTCGTTTTATTTCCGCAATTTATTTCCATTAGTTTGTACAAACATTCGTACAAAACCCTTTTAGCTCAAAACGATAGCGATTGTTGAACGGTTCAGAGTAGCGCACTAATCCCTGTGGAGACGATACAAAAATACTTACCTCGTTTGTTGATTTCAATACTGCAACCAACAAAAATGGCGCCGTTGCCGGGGATTGGTGTTTAGATATTTTGAGCATCGCAATAATTTTTATTGTTTTGAGTTTTTGTATATTCTTGTTAATATTTTTCTTCTTTTTTGTACATTATATTTTGTGTGCATTAACCCTCTTTGCAAAGCAAAGAAAAGTTTCTTGTTAGTTATTTGTGTTTCAGATTCTCAACATAGAGGCAATCATGACTGATCATGATTATTTCAACTTCTATACTCCATACGAGTATGAATCCTATCAACAGTATCAACAATATCCGTCTGAAGATGAACAAATGGCAAGAACTGAAAATACATTGCATATGTTCATGCAACAATCCATGATCAACATGCAAAACACCAACCAAAGACTGAGGAATTTGTCAAGACAGTTGGGGATTTTGCAAGTTCAATTAAACATGCATAACACCAACCAAAGACTGAGGAATTTGTCAAGCCAGTTGGATGTTTTGCAAGTTCAATTGAACCATCTACCAAGAGTCATGGATGTTCAGACCAACAATCAATCCACTTTGGAATTTGGAGAGATTGTTGAAGGCGAGGTTGATGAGAGTGAGGAAGAGCCGATGTTTGAAGGATGTGGTATTAGGGAATTAATGGAAGAATTAGAAATACCACACGAAGTAGAACTTCCTCAACCAAGGTCAGATTCTGAAGAGGCCACTGTTGATAGTGATGAAGTGTTGGAGATTGAGAAGACGGAACAGTTTCTTAACAAGGAAGAAACTTGTGAAAAAGAGGGGATGAGAGTGAGCAAGGCCGAATTGGAGCCAATACTTGATGATTTGTGCTCCTTGCTCACCATATTCTGGATAGGGAGGTATTGGACTCCACATCAGCTATGCTTAAAGTTCATGGAATTCCTCCCACAGCAAAGGGATACTAGAGCTGATGTGCGCTCCGTCTCGTTTTGGCCACCCTAACGAATCAGGCGTCGAGCTAACGACGTAAAACAAGCGCTTGTTGGGAGGCAACCCAACTTTGTAAGTTTTTTATGCTTTATTTAATGCTTTTTAATAACTGTAGGTGATGCTGAAATTGGCAAGTCCTTTTAATGCTGCATTTTTGAAATTCTGCTATCTGTCATTCTCGCTGAGCGAGACATTACTTCGCTGAGCGAATCTTACTGATAAGCTCTTTAAACAGCAAAGTAACAGATGCATGATAATGATTATGATAGAAATTGTTTGATTGTGCAAAGCCAAGTTAATTGTTTCTTGTTTTTCTAGATGTGTACTTGAATTTAATTAGAGTACTTTGCATAACATTTATCTCATACAATTTTATGCGATAACATGCTTATATGTGAACCACTTAGAACTAGCCCAAATGTGAGGAATCCTCAAGGTTTGTATATATATGCAGGAGACCGGCATTTTTTAGTTCAACTCGATTGTTTTATGTTAAATCTGAAAGTTGTTTTAAATTGTATGAAAGCACTGATATGATCAAGGCATTTTTTGAAATAGAGAATAAACACTTGACCACAAAAAGCCTACCCGGTGAGAGAGCGAGTATTTGATAACCCAATTTGAGCCTAATGAATCAGAATTTCTAACTATGAACTGCTAATTCATAAGCACAATGTTTAGTGAATTTGCCCGAATATTTCAAAATCCAGTTCATAGTTAAAACACTATAGGATTCTGATATTCTTACATTCATTTGAACCCTTATCCATCGTGATTATTGACCTTTGCCATAATGCTAAAGGAACATTTGATTAGGGTGTCATTAAATTAAGTTGGGGAGAAAGGGAGGTTGTGCATGTCAAGTAATTGGTGAATTTTGAATTTGATCTTGACAACAAGAAAAAGAAAAAGAAAAGAAAAAAGAAAAGAAAAGCAAACCAAGAAAAAGAAAAGAGAAAAAATGAAAAGGTTTGCAATAATTCAAAGAAAAAGTTGTCAAGATCAATCAAAGAAAAACTTGTAGTTCACCAAGAGTTGTATTGGAATAAGGAGGAAGTGTGTAAAATGAGAATGAATGTTCCTCTTGCTTGGCCTTTTGATTTCAATATTTCCCACATATTACATTTCTTTTGAAACCAAGCCAAATTACAACCCTTAAAGACCTTGTGATCATTTGCTTTTGTGTTTTTAGAAATGATAATTAGATTGACGCATAAATTGATCGGAATGTTAACAATTATGCCGGATGAGTGTTCATAACCCTCACAACATGAGTTCAATTTGCTTATTTACTTCTAAAGATGTGTGTTAGGTGTGGTTCATAGATAATTATGTTATTGCCTTGAATTGTATGATGTGAATTTTGTGTTTAGGACTTTTGTCATATTCATTGTATATATCTAGATTAATGAGAAACTTAATACTTGCCCGCACAATCCGCAATTGAATTTTGCATCTGAAACTTTTCATTTCTTTGCATGTATTATAAAAATGTCCAAAGCCTTGTTTTTCCATTTGTTTGAGTCCTTTGTTTGAGGACAAACAAAGATTTAAGTTGGGGAGTGTGATAAGTGCCAAAATTGAGTTTAAAAGCATAGTTAATTTAAGCACTTTTGTAGCTTGTTTTGCAAGTTATCATGGGAAATGATCATAATCAATGATCAAATGCCCACTATTGCTTTTACTTCTTTCCCCATCCATTTATGCAGGAAAATGCAAGCCAGGACATGATTAGAGCAAAGAAACAAGAAGAAAAGTATCTGAGAATTTCGCCCAGCGAGCCCTAGGCGATCAACTGGCGAAGATAGGCAGAGAGTTCTTCAGGAACAGTGGAGCTTGATTTCGCTCAGCGAAATCTTTGTCGCTCAGCGAAATCAAGGCGGTTTAAAGAAGACTTGAAGACGTGGCTGAAGACAACTGGCAAATTCAGCAAGTTTCGCCGAGCGAAAATTGTCTCGCCGAGCGAGATGTCACAGGCAGCTTTTTGTATTTAAGCTTTGTTTCAGTTTTTCTTTAGGGACCTCTTGTAGATAGTTAGGAGTTGTTCTGTAGAATATTTTAGGTTAGCTTTTAGACAGAAAATAAGGGCTAAGAGCTTTGATCTTCAAGGAGCAAAGGTGATTGGATTGTGGAATCAACCAAAACTCTTTGGGAAATCAAGAATTTAGGTTTGTATTTTCATCTTTTCTCTACACTTTTGTAAAGCTGTCATGAAAATGAACAGCTAACTTCCCCTAGTTGGGATTGGATGCACTCTTTCTAGCTTAGTATGTAATAATCGATTTTGCAATATATATGGTTTTAGCTATTTATGTGAATTTGAGTTTTTCTTGCCATTCATTGTCATGTTTTGATTTAAAATGCTATTGACGAATACTTTTAAATCTTTGGCGAGAATAGCTCTATCAAAATAAGAAAATCTAGAAATGGATTTGGGTTTTGATAATCGCATATAGTGTCGGAACTTAAAGCTTTCGGATCGTTTGATTGATTGGGAAATCGTCGATTAAACGATACGATCGATCTCGCGACGTCATTTGGGAAATCAATGACGTTGTCGAGCGATACGTGGTAATTTCGCTAAAACACTAAAACTCATATGCACGATCTTTGGATTATATTCGACGCTCGATTGAGGAAATCCTATCTCAACGCTTTTATTCCCTATTTTTTTGTCGTTTTATTTCCGCAATTTATTTCCATTAGTTTGTACAAACATTCGTACAAAACCCTTTTAGCTCAAAACGATAGCGATTGTTGAACGGTTCAGAGTAGCGCACTAATCCCTGTGGAGACGATACAAAAATACTTACCTCGTTTGTTGATTTCAATACTGCAACCAACACTTAACTTTGTTTGAAGTGAGAAAAACTATTTTCTTAAAGTTTAGTTAGTCTTGTGGGCCCTTGAGGGTTAGTTTTAGCACCGTCTCCCGTGCACGTGCGGAATTGGTCTCGCACCGTACGAGATGTTGTAATTTTTATGTTACCTGTAGGTGTAGGTTTTTGTGTTGTGTTTTACCTTTTGTAGTGGGTAAAATGTATTATAGAAATTATAGAAATAATTATTGTAAATATACGTTACATTCAAACTTATAGGGGCAATTTGGATATTTCATATTAACTTACATAGCCATATCTTGTTTCTGAGATCCAGGATCTCCACTTTCGATCTTGTGAAAAAAATCAAGGGTTAATACGTGTTTACCCCCTGTAATATGAGCGATTTTTGGTTTAACCCACTGTAAAAAAAGTTTAGATTCTAACCCTTTAATATGAAGATTCTTTGGTTTTAGACCCTATGGTCGTCTGACTGGACAAAAATGCTGATGTGGCACGCTGAGTCAGCATTTTTTATGACGTGGCACACTGACTGTATAATTAATTTTGTTTTTCATTTTTTATTTTCATTTATATTGATTTAAAAATAAAAAAATATAAAATCCGAAAATTAATGTTTAAAAATCGAAAAAAGTTCAGATTTTTTTTCAAAAATTTAAAAATTAGAAAAAAAATCTGATTTTTTTCAAAATTGAAAAAATCAGAAAAAAATTCAGTTTTTTTTTTGAAATTAAGAAAAAAAATTTCTAAAAAAAAACTAAAAATTCAAAATAAAAAAAAAAAAATTAGAAAAAAATTCAAAATTAAAATTTTATTCTACAAAAAATAAAAATTCTAGAAAATATTTTTAATTTTCGTACACATGTCATAAGTAACTATTTATGTAAACTCGCTGAAATGGTAGAAAAATAAAAAAAAAAAACTTTATTATTTCGAAAAAAATATGAACTTTTTTTAATTTCGAATTTGTTTTTCTAATTTTATTTTAATTTTATTTCGAAAAAAAATCTGAACTTTTCTTTAATTTCTAATTTTTTTTTCTAATTTTTTTTTATTTTTGGAAATTAATTTTCAGATTTTTTATTTTTTTTATTTTTAAATCAATTTAAATGAAAATACAAAAAATGAAAAACAAAATTAATTATACAGTTAGCACGCCACGTCATAAAAAATGATGACTCAGCGTGCTACGTTATTGTTTTTGTCCAATCAGATGACCATATGGTCTAAAACCAAAGAAAGTTCATATTACAAGGTTGGAATCTAAACTTTTTTTTTTTACAACGGGTAAACCGGAAATTGCTCATATTACATACGGTACACATATTAACCCAAAAATCAATCCCCATAATGCAATCTTCTTTTTGTTCATAATGGTAATTGTGTTGGATCTGAATCCATCAAATCTATTGTGTCTGGATCCGAAGCTATTTTTTGTTTTGATATTTTGGTCCAATGAACTTCAGAGAATGAGCTACGAAGGTAATTTTTTGTGATGTTTGGACAGAATCAAAAGTAATTTTGGAAACGCAAATTTACAGCCAAAACATAACAGGAAGCCACAAAAGTGGGGGAGGAAGAATCACTAGTGGAAAATATACATTTTACAACATGGTCAAAAATGTTTTCACAACGAGAACATGAATGAAAAAATTAGAACATTTGGGAAACTCAAAAACAAAATTAAAGGAAAGAAATGATGATGTCATCCATGGAAGTGAACAACTTGAGAGAGGCAACCATTAGTATTACAAAGACAAGAGAGTCTAGAGCGCTCTTCATTAATGACTTCAATTACCTACTACTATATTTTTATTTATTAATTAAAGGAGAAGTTCAAGAGAATTCTTATTTGATTTTTTTATAATGAAGAAATAAAAATTCAAATATTTTTTTTATCAAGTAGCATAGTGGCTAGAGCTCACACATTTTAAATGTGGAGAAGTGGAGTGTCCGGGGTTCGAACCCCGACCCCCGCATATAATATGCAATATCCCTACCAACTGAGCTAAGCTCACGGGGATAAAAAATTTAAATATGATAACTTGAAATAATTATCTAAAATGAGATATTTAATTTTATTAAATACAATTAAAAGGATAATTTAGTCATGACACATTTAAAATCAATTTTGATTCAAATCATTCAAACAACATCAATCCATAAGAATCACTTTTAAGTTAGTGTATCCAAACATTACTCAATTTACATTCAACACACTTTTAATCAAAATCAATTATCTTAGACACAATTCTATCAAAATCAATACCCGTCGTTGCCAAACCAAACGCATACTAAGTCAAATTATCTAGAAATTCTTATTTTGTGGGTTTAACCAATGTGTTTATTGATTTTTTTTATTGAGTTATTTTCATCGTTTTTTAGCAAGCAATGGATGAGATAACACACGAGAATGGTGGTAACGATGATGGTGAATGGGTTAATAATGTTGATGATGAAGGGGGTCTTGCAGCGAAGATGCAAATACGAATTTGAGGCAGTGTTGCTACTGCTCTGGGTGCCCTTAGCGCCCCTGCATGTGCCATTAGCGCCCGGTTGCAGGTATTTTTTGCCTGCAGCTTTTTTTCCAAGTTGGATCGGTGCAAAAAGCCCAATTTTCTTCTCTTAAACCATACCTAATCATTTGCTATAAATAGAGACCCTTGCACTCATCATTTGCACTCATCATTTTCTTCATTCTCTTGTTCTCTATAGGATATGTTTTTCTATTGTTTTGTTATGATGTCTGTTGTCACGAGCAACTAAGCCTCTCGATTAGGGTTCCATGATGAACCCCTTCTTATTTGTTGAATATTATTAATAAAGTTTTCATTCATTTATGCTTTTCTTGTGTCCGATTTAATTTGTACTTGTATGTTCTTAATGCTTTTTCAATTGAGAATCCATATCGATAATCTTGAAAATTGATCCGTAGAAGATTAGTAGGATTGACAACATGAAGTTCTTTCTCCGTTCATGCAGTACTAGTTGCTTATTTCTTCATTATTGTTAATGAAATTTAAGTATGAAACCTAGGGTTAACTTGGTAGTAGGTAATTGAAGTCATTAATTGTAATTTTAACTAGGTTAACTCCATTCTCTTCTTTTGGGAGCGCCACAGTTTTAACTAGGTTAACTTGTAGCACATGTTGTCGTAAAATTTAATGGAGTTTAGAAACCAGTTTCTTAAATAAAAAGTAGACAACACATAATTGTTGTTTTACCGAGTTAATTATGATTTGAATTATATTGGCTTTTCATATGTTCCGTCGTTTCAATCTTTTTCAAACAAGGTTAGAGTTCATAAACTAATTCTTGCGCTTTAACTGAATCGTTACATATGGCTTTTGCTCAAGTGTCTTTGATTCATTAGCGACCCTTTGGGTATTAGGGTTAGACATCTCATGAAGTGTAATTCCTTTAGATGACAATTTAGGAGAAACACAAGATGTTGACGTCAAATGATATATGTCCATGGCTTTCATAATTGAGTTACGAAGGTAATGGAGTAATCTGGCATCTATTGGAATATTCTTCCTATAGTAAAACATTGTTTATATAATCCTTAGGTCTTAATTAACAGGTACTTCGAATTAATCCAACAAAGAAGGAAGAGTGGATTCAAGGATTCCCTAATCACCGTTACACATCTGAATCACACAAACCTAATCTCGCATTGACCAGAGCAATTAAACCCTGCAAACCTCTTTTACATCTCTTTTCTATTTTATTTCTAATAGTTTTGCTAATTACCGAGTTGAACGACAATCCCTGTAGAGAACGATAAACTTACTACTTTATTACTTGTTATGATTTGTTGCACTTGTCAATTTTGTCCATCAACGAATATGAGCGATATACTTGTAATGTGCATCCAATCTAAGAGTAAACAAACCTCAATGTCATTGATCTTAGAGGGGATGAGTTTAGAATTGCATTTTTAATTTAAAATCTCTTTCGTCATAACTTAATTATAAAACAAAAACTTAACCCGACTTTTTAAATAAACTAAACAGCGTGTCCATCTAGAATAACAATTAATAATTATCATGGATTTTCCTTTGTCAATTTTTATTTAGTGAAATCAAACACAACAACACATATTAGTACAAATTTTAAAAATTAGTATGTTAAAAATATTTGTTCATGTTAATATAACATCTTACAACCAAACATTTACTTATAAATGAATAAAGATCAAATGAAATTTAATTTTAGAAAGGTTTAATGAAAATTATCAAACTCCATTATAATGTATTAGCAATTGTAACCAACAAATCAAATTCCATTAAAATGTTTCTAAACAGTTGTTGGGTTCTTTACATTTATTGAAACAATGCCAAAAATACCCTTTACTAAAGCTAAATCCACATTCCATTTTACTTTTAAAAACTCGGTATTAATGTTAAATATTCACACATTAGTGGGTCACATAACCTTTACATCACACCCATTCAATAACATTCACAAACATCCAATGGCTGCAATGGAATTTGCACAAAATAAAAATAAAAAAAAAAAGGTGGTCTTGCACCGTACATGACCAATGAAGGTCGCGCACCGGAGCCATCACCGTTAGTTTTTATCTATTTTGAAAATAATTTTCTCATCACAATGCAACACATGACACCATTATTAGTATAGAATGTACGCACAGTTAATAACAATTTGAATCTGGTCAAGTAACTGTATCAGATTCCTTTAGACATCAAGTAGCCACATTCAAATGATCAACTAAATAATCAAACAACACAAATCCAAATTTGTTTCATTACTTTTATCATATCGTTATGTATTATTCTTTCTCAATCAAAATTCAATCTTAAAATCAAGAGAAACACCCAAATACACAAGCCAACAATGTCAAATTAAGAAGATTAGAGAGCTCACATTTTAATTATATTTTGAATCCTCAAATGTTATTGTTTCTGTGTTCAATAAGTGTTGTTGGTCTAGAATATTATTTTGCTAAACAATACTAAAGTCTTTTATTTCGGAGTCTAGTTTTCAGTAAGTTTTTATAGCTCAAATCTGATACTTCAAGTCTCAATTCAATAAATCTACTAATCCAACTAACAGTCATGTAAAAATATTAACGGGAGAAAACAACACTTCAAGAACAAAGTTTAAACATATACTCAATATTTTGTATTTCCCAATATAAAAATATAAATCCAATAATCTATCTTAGATTTCATTTTAATGTAATCCTCTCATGTCTCATGAATTCAATAATCAATGATTCTTTCCATTCTTATAAGCAAACAGTCACAATTATGCATAATCTCAAAATAGATTGGTGTCTGTAGAGAAAACAAGGGACAACGAACAGTGTAACCGCATTTGCAGTCACAATTTCATATCATGTATATGTATAGTAAAAACAAAAATGAGACTACTGAGGAGTAAAATAATTGGCTAAATTCAACCATCAACCAAAACCAAGGATTATGAACATAGCCAACTATGCATACTTAAAACTATTACATATAATTGGGCAACACAAAAATTGATTAAGAATGCCCCATCCGTTTTGGAATTGTAAGGTAATTTATACTCTTTTGGTCCGCCAATATTGGCCAACTCGACTAGGTATATCTTCATCTTCCGATTCGTCCTGCAAGTATTGTCCCCAAAATTCGTTATTATAACCAGTAGTAACCAGGGATGTTACGACAGGTTGTTCTATTGGTTCAACAAAATCAGGGACAACTGCAACAGTTGGCTCAACTGCAACAAGATCAGAAGCATCGATTACCGCTGGCTCAGTTGCAACCGGATTAGGAACAACGATTACCTCCGGCTCAGTTGCAACATGATTAGGAATAACAACTACACCCGGCTCAATTGCAACTGGATCAGGAACAACTACCACTGGCATGGAGTTCATGTCGACTTCTAGTGACTTGGGCTGAACTTCAACATCTGGTTGCACACAAGATATTATTGGATTGCGTACATAATTCATTGAGTCATCAAAATCTATGTTCGGATGACTTTGAAAATAAGAGGCACCAAGATCATCTTTAATCTTCTCCCAAATTGTCATTGATGAGTCAAGCAGATTCAATTGTTCAATGTTTAATGATAAAAGAGACACACTTGGATCGTTTTCTTTGTGTATTACCTGAGAAGTTCCCACATGATCTTCAATGCTAGCTACATTAAAAAAAGGATTGTTTCTCAGAATCCTTCTTTTTCTCTCCTTAGTTTTTGCCAGTGGCCGTATACCGAACTCATTCCCAGGTTTCTTAAGCACTTGACCAACAGAAGAGAGCACACTTTGATGTTTCCTTTCCACTGTTTCCAAATGACCCTTGAAGTACTGTAATTTTATCTCATTCATTTTCCTCTCCTCTTCCTTTCTCTGAAGTTCCAGAAAAAATTGTTCTTTGTCGTGTTTAAGTTTTTGAATATTAGCATTCAATGTCTGTCGTTCGGATTCTGCTAATGAAGCAGCAGCCCCTTGGCCATGAGCATTCTGCAAAGAATGGCTATAAATTGCTTTGCGCCTATGGATATTCTTCATACGATGTTCTTGATTTCTTACGAAATCATCGTTTGCGAATTCCCACCGTTCTGTATCAATTTTTCTAAAGCCCTGATCAAACCAAAAACCATAACACAGTTCAAGCAATCAATAAACCTTCATGGGTGATAAAAAGAAAAAAAAACAACAGAAGATCAAAGCATTGTTTAGATGAGCAAGTTAACTAAGTGCTTATAGCATAAACACTTATATGATTTTTGTTGTTATTGTTTTTTATTAAGTTGGCAGTGATGAAAATACAGTAACAATAAAAGAACAAAGCCTAATTGGATCAACGACTTAATAAAGTGCTTATATCATAAGCTATCTCACAACGAAAATAAAATAAACCGAACAACTTATAGACATGTTATAAGTTGTTTTTCTACAAGCTCTTTCAATTAGTCTCACAAGTGCCTATGAAAATACATAAGCTCAAATAAATCAATTAAAACATACTCCTAAAAAAAATTAACAAATCCACTATGATCAATTTTTCTAACGCCAAAATCAAACCAGAAAACATAACACAATTCAAGCAATCGAAAACCCTTAATGGGATGATTAAAAAAATAATAAAAAGACAACATCAAGACAATAACAAAACATTATACATTAACGAAATAACAAAACAATTTAACAAATCCATGAAATGAAGTACATTAAAGTTGCTTACATAGGTATTAAGCTGCCTGATGAAACTTGAGAAGTTATTATGCTTAAAGTATTGAGGCAACAAATCTTTTTCAAAATCTAGGGGATTCCAAACAATGAAACTTCTCTCGGTAGCACTCCACGAAACAATGTCATTAGTTGAAGGATCCTCAACCATACTATAAGTCTTAGTGAGAAAAGGAGGCACCTTATTGGAACTACTACCCTGAGCTTCTTCCATCATTCCCAAAATAACCCTCAAACCCAAAATTACAATTTTCAATACACAATGACTCCTCAAGGCTCAAACACCCTTTATATAGAAAAAGAATATTAAAAAACCTCTAATTTTCCAAATACAAACCAATAAAAGTCCTTCCTTTTTCTTGCCTTTTTTCCATTTCAGTTATGTTTTACCAATTTCATTTACTGTCGTCAATAATTCCAAAAAAAAAATTATACCCTTTTGGTCAATTTATTCATAAATGAAGTTCGTAAGCTACGCATGCACTCTACTATCACCTTTAGATGAATTACAACCCAAAAAATGATTATTTTTTTGCAGATTCCCAAGAAAGAAGAACTGTAACCAGTATAACAAGAACACCGAAATATTTTTCAGTTTTTCTACCAAAAATTGCATAAATTTTTGTTTATTTTTTTGTCCTTATTTGCCAAAATCTCAATGGCTTTTGACCAAATTTTTGAACCGTATATATCATTGAATTGAAATTTCCATATAAAATAAAAGAGTTTTTTTTTATTTTTATAAAATAATGTATTTGTAACTAATCATTCCCTCATCCAAACACACCGTAAGAGTAAATTTATTTGAGGGTATTTAGATATATAGAAAATAGGCTATGCCAAAAAAAATTGTGCATCATCTTTGTTAGTAGCAAGTAAGATTTTATAAAAAAAATATATTTTTTACTTAAAAAGTTATAAACTTAAATTATAATTTTTTATAATATTATATTATCCCAGTCAAAATATGAAATTATACTATAAAAAAATCATAAATTTATGAAATATTAAATGAGGTCATTTACCATTTATATAAATTATATTTTGTACTTTAATAATTATTAAATTATATTAAAAAAATTAATAATATTTTATTATCCAAGTCAAAATATAAAAATATATTATCGAAAACCAAATCATAAAATTTATGAAAAATTAAATGAGGTCATTTAAAATTTATAAAAATTGTATTTTTTTCTTTAAAATTATAAAATTATATATATTTTTATAATATCATGTTATCCAGTCAAAATATAAATTATATTAGAAAAAATCATAATTTTTTTTTGACAAGAGAAAAATCATAAAATTTATTAAAATTAAATGAGGTCGTCAATGCCACTAATAATGGGGATAATTTTTTTCATAGCCTATGTCGCGGTGAGTTTCGGATATCAAGTTATTGGTTAGCGTTGACTCACAAAATTAAGATTCACCACCGAGCTTTTATTTTTTCCAAGGAAAAGGGAAAAAGTTCGAATAAACCCTAGATTTTTAGAGATTAAAGATTCGGGGGTTGGTTACGTAAAGAGAAGGTATTAGCACCCTAGACGTCTATAGTACTTTATAGGAACCTCTTGCTTTTATTTATTTTTTTGCGCTAAAAGAAATTGTTATTTGCTTGTGAAAATGTTGGTGCGATAATTATAACGAGAGAATATATTTTTTAGGTTTTTTGATTTGGAAACATAAAGTATTTTGCCTACGTACCCGAACAGGATTAAAATCACGTAGTTCGGAGTAAAAAGCCGAGTGATTTGTTGATTGATTTTAATTTTTGAAAATGGTTTTTTGAAAGATAAAGAGCCAAAATGGCGAAAATAAAGTTGATTTAGTTGATTTTTCTTTAAAGAAATAAAGCCTAAATATGATTAACATTGATTGAAATTTTGTCAAGGAAATGAAGATAAAATGGGCTTGATAAAGATCAAAGTTTTTTTATAAAAAGGGACGCATTATTTTGAAAGTGTTATTTTTGATTATTTGAATGTTTTTGATTGATTTTTTTGATTTAATCTAAGAAAACACCTAAAATTAAAATAACAATAGAACTAACGTGCGAGAAATTCGTCGAGACACTTGGTCAAAACGAATCATTTTTCCTTGGAAAATGAACTAAACTATTCGACATAAAAAAATGAATGCAATGTATATTCTCATTTATATCTTTACATTTATTCCTAAAGTACATTCTAAAAGTATAAATAAATAGATAAAATGACAAATAAAATAAAATGCATGAGGTGATGCTAGATATGAATAAATAAGATGCTAAAAATAAAAAGATGATAAAAAGAAATTAAAAATAAACGCAAGGGAAAATAAATGAAATAACTGGGGGTGCAGAAAATAAAATGGGGGTGCAGGAAGCAAAAAAAGAAAAGATTGGAATTAAACAGGCCCAAGTGTGTTGGGCCAGCAGGATTAGATCTGGACCGTTTGATTAATCAGAGGGACCTGATCTAATCACAGAGAGAAACACCCATGATCGTCTGAGTTAAATCAGAGGACCTAGGGGGCGAGGGTGCACGCTAAAGCATGCACCCACGGCTATGAAGCCCAGATACTCCAAAACGGAGACGTACCCGTATCAGATACGTATCGGATACCGATACTCCACGGATACTCGCGGATACGTACCCACAAAGTATCGGAATTAATTATTTTAATTTTTAAAAAATATTTTATCTGATACTTATAGGATACTTCATAGATACACTATGATACTTATAAGATACTTCACAGGTACGTATCCTAGAAAAGATGAAAGGTAAATAAGTGAGAAAATGTTGTAAAAATTCAGTAGAGATGTATATGATTCAATTTTAGATATGCATCAGTAGAATTGTTTCTCGATGAACCACTTAAATTATATATAATATGGTTTATAAGAAAATTTTACATACATATAATAATGAAGGGTAATCAATGCTTATTTTCTTTAAGTATTTTACACACATATAAGTTTTAGTATAAAAATTTTGTTAACGTATCTTAGTCGTATCGTATCCTAAATTTAAAAAATTTCGCGTATCCACGTACCCGTATCGTATCGTACCCGCACCCGTATCCGTATCCGGGCTTCATAGACCCACGCGCACCAAATCAGGGAGGGGTATAAATATCCCATCCCTTCACAAAAAAATCATTCTTCACTTTTTCTCTCTCTTCCTCCTTCTCTCTAAAAAGCTTTCCCCTCTCTCTAAAAAAAGCTCTCCCCTCTCTCCTCTTCTCCGGTGCCGGTGCAACTCCGAAACGGCGGTCGGAGTGTTTCCGGCGCGGCTGTCGGCCGGCCAGGGGCGGCGCCGCCGCCGGAAACGGAAAAAATCTCTCTTTTTTTTCTTACCTTTTTCCCCTTCTCTTTTCATTTATCTTCTCAAAAATCTAAAAAAAAAACAGAACCCTAGATCTAAAAAACAAAAAAAAGATATACCTTTGTGGTTTTTTTTGTTTGTGTTTTGATGGAGGAAAAAAAAAGAGGGTTGTTTTGTGTTGGTGGTGGCGTGGTGGTTGTGTGGTGGTGTGGTGGTGTGGTGGTGATGTGGTGGCTGTGTTGTTGTGATTTTGATAGTTGTTGTGTTATTTGTGGTTGATGAAAAAAATTCCTAAGATTGGAAAATTAGGGTTACTGTTTTTTTGTTGTTGTTCTGATGAAATCTCCTCCTTTTTTTCTGTTGCTGGATTTTTTTGCTCTCAATATATAGGCCCCATGGTTGCATTTTTGTGACCATGGGATATAATTGAGATTGGTTTCTTTGAGGCTTTGGCAAAAATTTTGGGTTAAGATTGATTAAAGAGGAAATGAAGTGACTAAACTTTTGATTGCTTGTAGATTTGGTGAAGATTGGGACTGGATTTTGAACAAAGAAGGATATTGAAAAAGCAAAAAAAGGGCGATGCATCTGTTGCTGTTGTTGTCACTTTTTGGTTTTTTATTTTTTTAATAAAATTAAAAAATAATAAAATAAATATAAATAATAATAATAATAATAATAATAATAATAATAATAATAATAATAATAATAAACAGAATAACAATAATAATAATAGAAATGATAATAAAAGTAAAGACTAAAAATAAAAATAAAAAGTGCACCTAAAACGAACAAAAAAATGAGGTATTTTAAAATACTTCTCTGCCAAAAATTTTCTCGAAAAGACAAAGAATTTCGGGCCAAAAGACATATAAAATAAAATCTTAGGTCAAAAATTGGGGTATGACAGCCTATTTTCAATATACATAAATTATCATCAGACATGTTTACTCTAAAATTCATTAATTATAATTGGGTTATATAAATATGTCTTTGTACCTTTAACAATTTAAGATATTTTACCTTTCAATTTTTTTAATGATCTTTTAAATTTAAATTTAAAGAACAGAAAAAACAAACTACATGTTATTTTTTTTAAAAACTACAAATTTTAGTCAATCTTTTTCTAAATCAATTTTTTCAAAGCATTATAAATATTATAAAATTAAAATAAGCAAATTAATTTAAATTGATATAGTATAAATAAAACATAAAAAACGATAGACAGGTACTAACGTGTTTGTCTTTACGATAGTTTAAAATATAATATATATATATATTAAGTTTAAGTATAGATAGAAAAATTATTCCTTTCTTGAACTCTCCCTTTTTTTAACAAACAAACAATTATTTAAATAGTTAAATATAATTTTTTTTTATACAATATTTAGGGCGAGGAGACATTGTCTTAGTCTACAAGAAGCCATTAGACTTCAAAAAATACTTACAAAAAAGTTTGTATTTATCATCTTTAAAGATTAACTAGTAAAAGACCCGTACTTTCGCACCGGTCACGTAACATTACGATACTTATATAAAAATAATTAGATTATTAATATTGTAGAATTTTTATAGATATTTAATGGGAATTATCAGTATTAATGTAATGTTTCTATTAAATATTTTTCTCTTATATATACAAAAATTTGTTAGATAGTTGAATCTGAGTAGTTATGAATTTTATTTGCTTGTATATGCGTAAAAAAAATTATGTAGATATATGAGAAAGTTGATATGATAAAATTTGAAAACTCGTGAATATTTTTAATATCAAAATTAATGTGGTATTTCTATTAAATAAATTTTTATTTTATAAGCAAAAGATTGTTCAATGTTTGCACCGCACCCGTTGCAGATTTTATGTACTTATATCTGCATAAACAAATTTTTATATACATATATGAGAACGTCGATGTGATACAATTTTATGCTCAAACCTAAAACCTCTGAGTTCGAGGCCTATTTCTATATCAGTAGACCATACTCTTGGAATTTAAATAAAATTCTTTTGAATATTTTTTTTCCAATTTTTATCTTATGAGACTCTAACTTAAATATTTTAGAGGAAAGGGCCCCTTTGGTTTGTTGGTACATCCAAATGTTGAAAATTGCTCTTCTCCCAAACAGTTTTGCTCATTCCCTCCTAAAACTTCCTAAAATAACACCAACGTGAGTTATCTCACGTTCGGTAGATCCAATGTGACTTAGCTTGCGTTGGTTTTAGGTAAATTAACCAACCAGCAATTCCTGACAGAGATGCTTTTTTAAGGCCCTAAACGTGCATTTTTTACAATATCCATCATCCGACTATCACTACATTCATTTACCACATTCATTCATTCAATTCATTCATTTCCAATATAAATACACAAGTACGCAAAATCAATTGTAAAATAATAGAATACGACAAATTTATTTAGTTTTAATTTCATCTCCGTTTAAATCGGGCATTAAACGAAGTGTTGCGTTACATTACATTCTCCCTAAGGATGTTGTATCATCATGATGGGATTTAAATTAAATTCATGGAAGTTTGTCGAAAATGTTGGCATTGAAGTGTCTTATAATTAGTGTAAAAATTTGCAAGTCTCTTTGAAAACTCAAAAGAATGAAGAGAACACATCACATGTACTCTACCAAATCAACTATACATGTTCTCACATCGAGAAGTTTCAATTGACAGAGGAGCATGATCAAGCACAAAACAACATCTTAGAAATGCATCCTCGTTCGTCACACTAATCTTATACGAAGGAATTTAATGTGAAAACATATATAGTTGATTCGGTTGAATACAAAATGTGTTCTCTTCATTCTTTTGAGTTTCCAAAGAGACTTGAAAACCTTTATGCTAAGTATAAGAGACTTCAATGCCAACATCTTCAGTAAACTAACAAGAATTAAACTAAAATCCAACAAAATAATGACACAACATAATAATATTACCTAAACATCTTCATATGGCCAAATTAAACTCTTGAGAATATCTTCAGGTGATCTCAGTAACGAAACATCCATCTCGATCGTCGGGAACATGTTGTGCTGACCAAATATCGAGAAAATGCTCCTCATATCGTTGTCGTTCGTAAGCATCATCCAACTGAACTGCAATCTCCCGACTGAGTTGATTGATGGACATTGATACCCAATGTCTTCCACCATCCTTGTGTCTCTGTGGTTGAGTCGTTGGTTAATTTGATCTAGTTGATCCTTCATATCTTTTAACGTGACCTCGACCTAAACCCTAAACAAATTGGGCTTTCCACCATTGCACCAGACTTCAACTAACATTGTGTTCGGATCTACTGGATAATTGTCTATTGCTTCAGATCTACGCCGTTATAAATTAAAAACAATCAATGAAAAACTCATTCAAACATTTGGAGTGCAAATTATACATAAACCCTAAAACTAAAACATAAACATGCAAGCATCTAAACATTTAATCAACTTAAATCTAGTCTAACAAGGATTCATAATACTTTACATGTAAACATTGAATCATTTCTTACAAAAAAAATCAAAATTTAAATAAACCCTAAAACCAAAACATTTCTAATTTAAGAGGAAAAATGTAACATATAAACATAAAATGTTAATGATAATGGATTATGGAAACTTACTTGATATTAGAGCGGTGGCCGATTTGAACTTGAAGAAATTTGAGAATGGATGATTTGAGATAGTTTTTAGAAATTTGAGATGTGAAATGAAGAAATGAGCCACTGCTCAGCTATATAACAACACAACGTGAGTTAACTCTCGTTGGCTATACCAAACGTGAGTTAACTCAGGTAGGTTATAATCCAACGTGACTTAACTCATGTAGGTTATACCCTAACATGACTTAACTCACATTGGTTTCATGTCAGCTAGCAGAACAACAGGTTAACACATAATCCCTGTTTTCATTCATTCATTCATTTTCATCCTTTTTTCATCCATTCATTCACTCATTCATTTTCATTCATTCAAAGTTAAAATACGCAAAATCAAAATAAAAGCGAAAATTAATCAAATGTGATAGAAAAATACCCAAAGGCGCAAATGTCATTATATTACATCCATATCCGCCAAAATATCATCAAAAAAACTAAAAATATACAATAAAATAAAACACTAAAAAATCCATATCATATTGCTCTGGACTCTCCCCTCTCATGCCTCCTACTCCTCATCTGGAGAACAACCTGGTACTCGTTCACCGGCCGATACTCATCCTAGATCCTCATCAACACCTTCTGATAATATGGATGTGGTCCTCCATAAAGCAATGCCTCCTCAGTAATGCCGGTGATGTTCCCAATAGCCCGAAGTGGGCGGGAACCTGTCTTGCATACCTCTCTTGAACAATTACCTCATCATTAGGAGGCCTAGGAGGTGGGTACTCAACAACAGGTGCAGGCAGTGATGTACCCCCTTATACACTTCCACAGATCCACTACCTCCCGACCTCGATCAGCCTGTGGAATGATATGGAGCAGAAAATTTGTGAAGGCCACTACTATCTCCTCTGGCTTAAGAGCTACAAAGACAGTAGGTGATCTAAGAATTCCCTGCACATAGCCGTTCTTCCTGAGAACCCGCTCCGGCAAGTGCAGGCACATCATCGTACTACTGGCTATGATCCAATCGGAGTACCAACAAATATCATGAAAAGGCATAATGTCTCGAGTATCCTCGTACGACCTCCAGATGAAATCATCATTCACCATCAGATCTAGGAGGCCTCGGTAGTGTGAAGAATCAGCATGGCCCCTTGTCGTTTAAATCGGCTAGCACACGGGTCACGACGATCATACCCCATGTTTACACTAATTTTTGGTAAACAACCGCTGGTTACAAAAATGTTTACTTGCGAGATCAACCAGAAATCTCAGGACATATGTGTGTTAGATTTTTCCAGAAATGTTTGAATGTTCGTGATGTTCTTGAAATTGTTTAATAAAATATGATGGTAATTATCAAATTCAACAAGGTCGAATCTGTCGAAATTACTTCCAATGAATAGAACTCGAATGTAAATGTGTAGAAAATAAGTAAATTGCAAGAATACTTAAGAAACAAACTTGAATTGCATTGAATTAAATGAAAATGTGTTCACAAGGATCATGCATTTTTATTATTACTCATTTCTCGCTTTGACATGGATATTCCGAGTGTTTAAGTTTTATGTATGTAATTTGTGACATGTTTCTCCTATGAGAAACTACTATTTATACTAAGAAAAATAATTGTACAAACGTATCTAGAAATGTAACTGCCACCAACGTATCTTAACGAGAAACCTTCTAATTTTGAACCTGATTCCACGTCACTTCGACAATAGTTATTTGGTTTTATCCATTACCAGTCTTCAGTCTTCTGTTTGTCGAATTCACCATCCTTTAGCTCTCTTAATTTCACCAAGTCCCAAACTCTATCTAAATCTTCTCAACTAGACTCTGTCGAAATCTTCTCAACAAACAAAAAGCCTTAACAACTTCTTCAATGTCGAAAATAACATTTTTCTATTGTAATGAAAAATCAAACTTTATTGACTGCATTTAATTGAGCCTGTCGAAAATGCAGGCTAACACCCCGAAACAGGCTTCCACACATAGAGCTTCTTGAAGTGCTTCATAGCCTATGCCTACAAATACAAACAAACAATCATATCAACACAAGTATATACAAACTAATATTTCGGCATTACATGCATATACAAACACAATAATATCACCACATTTATAATATGCTATTGAATAAAAAATTACTACATTAAGTAGAGACATGTATCTAGCAATGGAGCCAACGGTAGGGTCCGTAGCCTCTGAAAGCTGGGTGTAGAGATAAGCAAGTGTCATCCTGCCCCAGGACCACGTGTGCACCCTGTCTAAATCCTGCATCCCCTTCAGACATATCACATTAACGTGTTTGTTGGTCTTGTTGGCGATGGTGGAATACCCAATTTTAAGGAAGGGACAAGACCGAATCCATTCACCCGCTGTCAGAACCAATCAGCTTCAGGTCCCGGGACTGTCAGCTGGTCATGCCTAATCTTCCTCCAGTGCGAGGAAGGGTTCAGCTGATGCTCTTGTTGAAACTGAAATACAAAAAAATAAAACAAAGAACAAAATATTAATATAAACATTTGAATAACTAAAAAATACATAACAATTGAATCGTAAAAAAACAAAAATTAAAATAAACACTTTAATATGACAATTGAATCATTAAAAAAACAATAATTAAAATAAACATATAAACATTTTGAGATATCAATTGAAGCGTAAAAAAGTCAAAAATCAATATAAACATTTTAAAATATGACAATTGAATTGTTAAAAAGACATTAATTAAATTAAATTAAACAATCAAACTTACTGTGGCGTCGGTCCAAAGCAAACATGCCACATGTCTACCAAAATTTGGTAGAAGCGAGAGGTCAGTAGGGCCCCCAGGAAAACCCTATGGTCAGGCCTGATGCTGAGGCTTACCCTCCTGATGCTGAGGCTGCTCATACTGAGACTGATGCTCTTTATGTTGTTGTGTGGGGTCCACTACCTGGGACATACCCGTCTGAGACGACGACCTCTCCCCACTCCTACCGTCGTGTCTCCTTCTAATAGGAGGGCGTCTAGCCTCCCTATCTGCCCGTGCACTCCCGGTCATGGTTTCCTTGCCGAGTCTCAGTCTGTCCGGTCTCTCAAACATATCTACACAACATAAAACAGTGCAAAAAATCAATGATTTTTTCATAGCGACATTGTGTCATTTCTAACTAATCAACATCAACAATTCACATTGCACTCAAACTACCACATTGTGTCATTTCAATCTCTAAACTACCACATTGCACTCAAACTCACTATAATCAACATTAAAAATCCAATTTCTAACTAATTTCATCATTAACATGCAAATATCAAACAATTTTTCATTGTGACATTATATCAAACACCCATAGTTCAACATTAACATTATGAGTTCATTATGTCATTTCAATCTATAAACTATCATATTTGAGTCAAACTTACTCTAATCAACATCTAAACTACAATTTCTAACTTATTTGATCATTAACAATAAAAAAATCTAACATGCAAATCAACCTTAAAAACCTAAAATTTCACAATTTAATCTAAAAAATCTAACATTTAAACAAAAAAGCCAATGCAAAAGGATCATAAACACTTACTTGATGCTGGGGTAGAAGTTGACGTTGATTTGCTCAAGGTTGATAAAAATCGCATAAGTTGGGAGAAATTTCGTATGGTTTGGTTTAGAAACACAATGGTTTATGTGTTCTGTTTGTGCAGTTCTATAACAGAACGCAACGTGAGTTAACTCACGTTGGCTACCGAACGTGAGTTAACTCACATGGGAGTTATTTTAGGGAGTTTAAGGTGGGAATGAGTAAATGTGATTGGGAAAAAAGCAATTTTCCCAAATATTTGGATTCTTGTGGGCTTCTTTGTTCTTGATGAATTTATCTTGGAAATAGATAATAACACAAATATATAAAATGAGTAATGTAGAAAATTGAAGAGTATTTTAAAAGAGACCCATAATTTTCGTTGCATTGTCGTCATGTATATGAATTTGAGTTGAATTTAATGATTAAGTGACCTTTTTTGAATTTATATATATCCTGCAAACTGTATTTCTACAAATTGTATGTTTGGTTTTGGAGTGACAAAAATTAATTTTGAATAAATTAATTTTATTAAAATTGATTTTAGTTAAAAGTGAGTTAATTGTAAATTGCTTTATGTTAAAATGCATATATGCAAAGGTGAGTTGAACAATAAATTTAAATATAAAAATAGTATTTTGAGTTGAAAACTACAAATCTTAAATTCATTTGGGCCCCGTTTGGTTTGAGCTTATTTTGAGCTTATGAAAAATAGCTTATGTAAATAAATTAGCTTTTATTTTAATTTATAAGCTCTCACTAACGAAAATTGCATCTTCATATTCTGTTTTTTCATAAACTACCTTGAAAACTTATAAATAATACATAAAAACTTATTTATTTGCATAAGCTGTTTTATATAAGCTCTAAAATAAACTAATCCAAACGGGCCCTCGCTTCTACCTACAAAAATGTTTAAAATCAATTATAAAAATAAAATCAATTTTATTTAAAAACTTTCAAACATATCAAAATCAAATTTACACATTTATGGTCAAAAAAAGTTAAGCAAAAGAAAATAGATCAAATAAAAAGGAGAGTTAAGACCCATTTGGCCCCTTGCAACTTTCTGATGGGTCAATTCAGTCACTAACAAAATTAAAACCTAATTTAGTCCTTGAAACTTTTGTAGTGGGAAGAAAGTGGTCCATGATTCATTATAATAGAAGGACTTATTTGTCCACTAGTATGAAAATGTTATGGACTACTTTGAGTTTATTTTTGCCAATGACATAATTGGTTCGTCAGAAAATTATGAGTGACCAAAATGGATATTTACTCTTAAAAAGAAATACAAAAGACTGTGGACATTAGACCTAATCCAAAAAAACCACATAAACGTTGAAACCAACCCCAAACGACCCAAAACGATGATACAAACAAAGATAAATACACAATAGGGACTAACCCTAATGGGTAATTACATAACCAAAAATCTAACAAAGACACACCTTGTCCACAACCGAACAAATCCTCGTATGGGAACGAAACCATATTGCAAAAAAAGTGGGATGTGTGAACGTTCACAAGAACCAAACCAATTGCGTGCTCATTGAACCCGAAACCAAGTCTTGAAACCAACGAATGAACTTGTCCCCCAACACGGAAGCATATCCAAGAGCCAAAAACTCACTATGATGAAACTCAATAACATCAAGCATCAACGACCATAAATTGACCTGAAACACAAAAAGCGTCCAGATCACGGGCTAAAGCTCTTTCGAGCATACATAACAAACCAACAATCACTATTACGCGGAGCTAACATAACACCACCACCGTCAAGCACCGAACGAATGGAGGAACCAAAACCAACAAAACAGATGTTGCATCTCAGATCTATAAGAACCCATAATCTGAAACACAACCTAGTCAAATATTTCAACCTTCGATGAACACAAACCTGCGTTGAACATCAGTCGTCAAAGATGGATATTTGCAATAGGTGTTACATCGTACAACCCAACGGGGTGACAAGAGCAAAAAACTTAAAGGAATTGGAGCGAAAACCCAATCTACAAATCCCGATCCTCCCCTCACTAGATCAAATATGTAACAAGTCACGAAGAAAATCTAGCATCCCAGAGACTGCGTAATAACCAAATTGGTTCAAATCATACCTCTAGATTAAGTTTTGATGATAGCAAGATTAATTCCAATGGAACAATTTATATATTAACTATGTGTTACCATGTTCAGGTAGTTATTAAGACAACCCTCTAGACATAGTAAGATTTAGTATACTATGACAAAGGAAATAAAGGTTGATCGTCTGGTCTAAATCATAAGACAAAGAAGACGAAAAACAACTTATGAGGAAATGGAGATTACCTCAAGCAAAAGATAAGTTGATCAAGTTCAAAGGAATTAAAACAACTAATCCTATGGTCAACGATGAATCATCATAAAGTATCATTTGTGTTAAACTTGTCAAAGCCATCTTCTAAATATGAGGACCTTCTATATGGTCAGCGCTAAGAAAGTCAAAGTTCAACCACCTAATCAAGCTACCCTCTAGATGATTGATGCAACCATTTATCAAAAGAAATCATCTAGATACATGGTTCCTCTACAAGGATCAAATTGAAGATCATGTCCCATGCTCTGTTTGAATTATAGCTGAAAGATGCTTCAAGTTTAATGAAGTGATTCTACCAAAACCCTTCATATAAAAGAGACCACGTTCAAGCAAATGAAGACAACAGTAAACAATTACAAGTCATACAATCTATTCAAATGGCTCTTTGTACTCAACTGTGTCTCATTATCCCTTCATTGTAGATACTTCATTCAGTTGAAGTTAGAAGAAGAACCAATGTAGGTGTTCAATACACCACACTTAAAAATAAAAAGCTATGTTCTTATTGAATAGATAAATCAAGTAAAAGCCAGGAACATGATTTTGGAATGCTTTGTAAAAATCCTCTCATGTGAGAGTTATCTATATCATGATATAAATCAATCAAGTAGTCTGGAGTACTCTTGAATTGATATATGCTTTTATTGTATCATCCTCTTTTAGAGAGCTATCATCATATACATGGTTTTGTTTCAGTCAGATACAAAATCAATCCTCTTTATGTAAAACACCTAGTAGTGACAACAACTTTTATTTGACAAAGGGGTCCGGAGAGATATTGAACATTCAAGAAGTCCTTAAAGGTTTAAGGCAAGAACTTGATGGTTTAACTTGAATATGTCCCTCTTATCTTGGATGAAGTTAAATATTTTCATACAGAACTTGTGTAAGAAACATTTTGATCTAAAGATAACCTAGAAACACAATTCAACCCTCCCTTTCTTGCGTTTGATTGATCAGACCTCCGGTCTCTTGACTAAACACTTAACGATTTAGAAGTAAAGATCCTCTATATTTTGGAAGAATCCAAGCAATGTGGTCTGAGCCGTTCTTTCTAAGTGTTTGTCCTCATTCTAGTTTCCTCTATTTTTAAACTAGATGAACAACAGTTTCTTATTTAAAAGATCAATATTGCATTCCCTAAATAGAGAAAGTTGCATTGTAAACAATCTATTTTCACATGACAATGTAATCTATTAACAGTTGCCATTAACGTTCTCAATAGGTTTTTTTTTTTGTGTCTAATTATTCTTCAATGATATCTTAAGTACTAATCAGAAACTTAATGATTAGATCATATGAAATACTTAAGGAGAAGATAAAAAAAATATGAAAGATAGTATAAGTTGGGTTCTCATAACTCAAATGGAGTGTTCAAATTCAGTTTTGAATGTTAAGACACTATCTTATAGAGGATAAGAGAGTGTTATAACATATGCTTCCTTATATAGCTAGAAAACTCAGTCCAGTTTATATGATCTATATGTTTGAGTCATACTTCTGTTGTTTTTGAGTCTAAAAACTTCTGTTTTTAATCCTAACATCTTCCAATCAAATTTTTTAAGTAACTTATTACTCAAAGGAGAAGAGATGTTAAGAACAAAACTAATAGTTCAACTCATGATAAAATCAACTTTTTACATACAATCTGAAAGGTTGAAAAATTGATCATGATAATCATGAGAGAGTATTTCAACTTATTTTTAAAAATTTAAATGTAGAAGTTTTTGTCCTAAACTTCAAGGACCTTCTTTGTGTGTTATTTTTTCACACTTCGAAAAAATCCTGAAGAGTTAATTCTCAACAACTAGCTTTGTATAGCTAAGTACTCTACTATGTATAATATGTAGCTCACTGGTTTTAAGTCCTCAGTGTAGCATCAAGAAGAGTGTTTTATAGATCATGGATACATGATTATGTTAATCAACTATTTTTCGAGTGTAATTAAATAGTGAGAAATTTCCTTGAAATTTTAATGCACTATTAAGTTTGTATGTTTTTGTAGGATATTGTTAGTTGGAGGATCACAAGTCAAATAAAAAAAATGTGACAAATTGATTTAATCAATTAGTTTAATAAATTTTGAAGACTTAGCAAAGAAGATTAATTCACAAGGTTAGAGGGATTCATTCTCTAGTAAAGTTTATTTACTGGGGGACATGGGATGCATATTTGTCATTATATATAAAAG
This sequence comes from Medicago ruthenica, assembly GCA_018208015.1. Taxonomy (NCBI): domain Eukaryota; kingdom Viridiplantae; phylum Streptophyta; class Magnoliopsida; order Fabales; family Fabaceae; genus Medicago; species Medicago ruthenica. The sequence goes on from CM031372.1 coordinate 10,441,120, forward strand.
CATGGGACAAAATCTGTTATCAATAGATATAAAATAAAAAACGGAACAAATATTTGAATCAGAAAATCAAATTTGTATCATTTTTGCAAAAATCAATCCTCAAAATTCTGTGCATATTTTCAAAATCAACTTATGATGAACATAATTGTAACTTTTCGAATTTTAATCTAAAACGCTACTTACCTACGTTGATTATTTTAGAAAAATGAGAATTATTATTATTTTTTGTTTAAAAAGATTTTGAACGTAGTAATTAATTTATGTAGAAAATATCCTGACTTAATTTTTTTTTTTGTGTGTGTGCATGCAAAATAGGATGACGTAGGCTTACATTTTATTTTAAAATTTTAGGCAAAATTACTCCACAAGTCTTTTATCTTATTTATTTGTAATATATTGGTCCTTTATCTTATTTTTTCCCCACATAAGTCCTTTATCTTTATAAACACACACAAATTAATTCTTTTTTCCATTTTTTATTAGAAATATGATGGTGTGGCAAGCCATGTAGGATAATTATTATTTTTTTAATTGTTTCTATATTGAAAACTAAAAAAAACCAAAATTGATATGTACAATCATCTTCTCATCATCTTTATCCTCATCTTCATCTTCTCAATCCCTAAATAAAAAAATAAATAAAAAAAATCCACCCAAATCCACCTCAAAATTGCATGAGTCTAACTGTTTTGTTTACTTTCACCTTCTAAATCCCAAAATAAACAAAGTGAAAAACTGAAATTAAACCAAATTAATATTGTTCACAAACCCAAAAAACACAAACCACACAACAACTTCATAAATCTACAGTAACTGGATTTTTTGTAGTTTGTAGTTTACTTATCATCCAAAAGTTCCTTAAAGCTTTTGTGAATGTTCACAAACTCAAAAAACACAAACAAAAGCCCTATTGTGAATGATGTGTAGTTTGTTATTACTTATCATTCAATTTCTCAAAGTTTCAATTTTTTATTTTTTTCCTTCCGGATCTGAAACAAAGCTTTGATTTCTTTTACTTACAATTTATTTTGTTTTAATTTTTTTCGGGGTTGAAGATGGAAAGGACGATGATGATAATGTTTATGATGATGGGATGAAGATGTGATTTTTATTTTATGGGTTTGTAGATAGTGATGGGATGAAGATGAATTTTGGTTTTTTTTTTGGTTTAAGGAATGAGATGGTGAACATGATTAACAAGATGAAAATGTTGAGAAGAAGATGAATGTTCATATCAATTATGGGTTTTTTTTTTAATTTTCATTATAAAAAAATAAAAATAAAATAGTTATCCTATGTGGCTTGCCACATCATCAGATTTCTAATAAAAATGGAATAAAGATTAATTTATGTGTGTTTATAAAGATAAATGACTTATTTGGGAAAAAAAAAGATAAATGACCAATCTGTTATACATAAATAAGATAAATGACCATTGAAGTAATTTTGCCAAAATTTTAACTTACTTTTGTTGGTCTGGTAGTGTATGGCTTGGGTCTTTGAAGTGTTCCCCTCTTCAAGGTTTCAGGTTCTATTTTATCCAGTATCAATTTTAGTGGATTAGTTTAGGTCTCTCTAAAAAAACATCCATTAAGATCATGAAAATCACTAGGATGGCATTTTTCTCAAAATTTTTAGTAAGAAGCTCCAAGCTTCCCTCGTTTCACTGTCAACTAGGGCAAAAGCAATGAGAAGTATGAAGTTGTTTCCATCTTGAGAAACTGCTAGCAGAAGAGTCATGTTATATTTTTCATAGTAGAATGTGCCATCAACTTGAACAGCCAGCTTGCGGTATGCAAATCCACTAATCTTCAAGTTTCAACTTTATATGGATTCTTTGACTCAAATCTGAAAGAGTGTAGTTGTTATGAACTTTGAAGGTTTCTTTCCTTGGCATTCAAATATTGCTCTAAAGGGTTGCTACGTTTTGATTTCTCCATTGTAGGGAACAAAAAATGTAAAATTTGGTGGTGCCATCACTAAAATAAAATTTAGAAGAATTTAATGTTTTTGCGCATTTTTTATCATTTAACTAACATTGTAATTAGCTTAATTGATGACCAAAATAATTAAAATTATTTATTAATTTTTCAAACAAAAAGAAAAGAAAGGGGACACTGATTTTGGGGGTAAATTTTAGTAAGGAAAATAATAAAATATAGGAAAAGGTAGTTGTGTATATAACTGGAGGAGGAATGTAATGTTGAACTTTTTTTTTCTAAAGAAATGTATAGACATATTGCTTTCACCTAAAAATAATCAAGTTGTTAGTAAAAAATGGTAAGTAGTCAAATTTAGGATCAATCGAATTCCTTTTAGTCGAAGAAAGGTTAGTCGAATAAAAAATAGCCAAGTCCATAGAGATTCAAGAATGTCGTGGGTATTTTGAAACTTTACATTTGCAGTTTATTTTTCTTGGCACAATCAAATAATTGATTTTTTTAAAAATAATCATGTAAAATTTTGTAACTTGATTTAGTTTTAAATTAAAAAAAAAAGTATATTGCTTGGACAGTTATTTATTATTCCATGAGCTTGTAATTCAACTGAGCATGATTAGGATCTTTGTCCAGGTGCGCAGTTTTCATAATTTTGTAATTTACACTTTCATCGTACATTAAAAAAACATTGTTTTTCATTTTATTTTTCGGAGGTTCCCTCCACTATAAATAATCTTATTCGAGATGTAAGAACGATAAATGTGAATACTTCCTCCTGCTATGATTCAAAATTTGGTATGTCACGTGGAAGATTGCTCCTTCAGCTCAACCCCCATTGGTAAAAAAAAATTGTATTTCTAAACCAAGTCAGTATTATTTTCGGCCAAAACAACCCCCTTTGGTAACTAAAACAAAAGACATACCTTCCATATTCAAGCAAAAGTACTTTAGATATGTACTATCATCTAAATAATTACACTTTGTTAGATATACGTTTGAGAAAAGATATGCATTCATACATAAATTACATTGAGGCAAACTCATTTTAATCAAACTTGACTTTGCAAAATGAGGTTCAATCAAACGTAATTTGACAAACTTCAATCCAAAAATACATCCTTGACAAACCAATGTGACAGGAAGCTACAGTTAGATGTTGATTCCACATAATTACAATAGGCTCAATTTAAAGAAGAAAGCAAGCACAATGCAATATTGCTTAATAGAACAATTCCACGCTACATTTTAATGTTATTTTCTATTCTTACAATAATCTTGTGCATATTTTTTTTTCTTTCTAAATTGTATTACTGCATTTTCTAACCTCATTGTTCAATTTTATTTAATCAACGCAAAGCATACAAATAAGTAGCACAGAAATCTGATCTCGACTGGCTTTGGAGGGTATAACTCATCTGCTCTAGTAATCAGGGATGGCAGAAAAGCGATAACCTTTGGCACCTCTCCAGGCATAATACGCAAGTCGAGTCTCATAAAATCCTGTATTCAGAAATCAATATAAGGTATGATGCGTATTTATCCAACAAAAAGTCATCATGACAGATAAATCAATCTGAGAAGAGTTTAATGGCGATAACCAGAGAAAGACAGCATGGTAGATACAAACTAAACTTTTTTCTCTATGAATGCAGGGGCATCCACTAACAAAAAGTAGTTAGACATTTATAGCTAAAGAACAAATAAAACAGGTAAAAAAATCATGTCAAGCAACATAATTTCACATATAATTATGATTGAAATAAATAATTAACTTGTAATGGTGGTGACCATAATCATAGCGATGGAGATCAACCGTCCCCATTCCATGCCCATTTTCTCATTACCCACTTCAACAATCAATATGACACCAAAACACTAGAGTTAACTAAGTTGTGTTGCAACAAGTCTCGATAACACAACTTAGTGGTAAAACATATGTAAGTGTTGAGTGGAAAGCGGGAGCGCAGGTTCAAACCAGAGTACACTCCATCCATTTTCCCACTCCCCCACTACCATCTGTACTACTAAAAAAAATGTTGTGTTGGTATAAATGACACTTTAATCCTAGGGGCATATTTTAAGTGGTGGGGGCATGTTTTAAGTGGTGGGACATGAAACAACGACATGTTATCTGGGATCTACTATAGTATGCCTATAACCTATCATGTGTAGTTATACTCCAGAAACAGCATGCAATTTACTTCTACATAATAAAGCAGAATCATTTCCATGAAACAATTTATGTACGGTTCTTGGTGGGGATCCTGTGTACCATCCTATTACATTGGAACCATTTTTACGATTCACTGAAAAGATGATGGTGCATACAAGGAGGCTGCGCAGTTTATGTAATGATCTAGTAGTATGGATTATTTCTCTGCTAATCATTAAGTGAATCTACCATCCTCAATTTAACCAAACTGTCCGAACATTTAGAAAGTTGGAGTCCTGTATGCTGGTTTATTTTTCTGTTAGTAAATCTAAAAGCGCTTCGGCACAATCATCTCTGTGGACCTTGATGTATAGCATAACATTCAACAAACTTGACTTATTCGACAGCATATTTGCAGTCACAAATAGTGCCAAAATTATTTTCCCTGTTGTTTATATTAACTAAGTCAGAGTACCTAGCACACATAAACAATGCATACAACATTCAGAGACTACAACATACCTGGTAGAAAGCTCAGAAATCCTAATGCTAAAAGGCCATAAGCTTGAGAGCGTTCTCCCCCCATATGACCAGTGAAAATAAAGTACGAAAGAAACAGAAGTCCTGTACCAAGAAACAAGAGGAAGAGTGCAAGGGCAATAGATTTCCAGGGAACTCTATCCAAGGCTCTCGGCGTGTAATCAAATCGAGGGTCAAATGGCCTACTTTGATCACCAATATAATCATCTTCATCTGTAGCAAGAGGGGTGTAACGAACACGTCTAGTTGCCATATCCAATCTTTTTGAATTCCTTCCTCCTAAGATTTTCAATCCAAAATGATCTGAGGGCTTCGATCCAAATGAAAAACCACCTCAGGTTGAATTTAGATAGAGCCTGAGATAGACTGACAGTTGTGACAAAGCAGAAGGGTACAGTTGTCTTAAAGTTGCCACAAAGCACAAGGGAAGGTTCTGCTGCATTAAAATAGAAAAACACTATCACTTAACTACAACAAATTTGTATACTGAAGAGATATAGAATATAGTACACCCAATATCAATATTTAAATACTGGTAGTAATATCATCAAAGGTACTTTTGAGAACAAAAAACTTACTATGTTAACGGTAAATTCGAACCTTGAATCATGTGACAAATAGAAGGTAAATTTGTGAGACTATTTAGATAAATGGAGCGTTCATTTAAATTTCATAAGCTTATACAAAGATTGTTTATTAAGATGAGATTGATATAGAAACTTTTAATGTTCCAATCTCTGCGGCACAAACAAAGACATGGAAATGACGTGTCTGGTGTTAACACGTGACACAAATACATGTGATTACGTTCAATTAATTCATTTTTTCAAATTTTTACCACTGTCAATGACGTGTCCGTGAGTGCCATGTCTGCGCTTCATAGGTTCCAACCTATGAAGCACAAACAAAGACATGAAAACGACAAGGACACTGATGTCGACACCGATAAAATTTTGAAGAAACGACATAATTCAATGTAATCACATGTGTGACACGACACTAACACGGTCGAACACCAGATAAGCATTGTTCACAAGTGTCAGTGCTTCATATCATACTATTTCCAACACAGTTTCTATAAGAATTCAATAATAGTATTTCCACTCAATCACAATTGAAAAGCCAAAATTATCCAAAAAAACGAGAGAAAGATTTAAATCCATCATCCATGAAATAATCTAAACTAGATCTTGATCTAAAAAGAGGATTAAACGTTACTAAATTACAGAAATGTTATCAATAGCGCTATTTGCTTTAGCGCGTAATAGCGATGTAAATCGAATCCGAAAAGATAAAAAAGGAAAAAGGAAAACCTGGACGGACTTTTCTGGCGGCTGATTACCAACTCCGGCTGCGTTTTCTGGCGACTTGGACTTCCGTGCGATTCTTACTTGTTTATCATGTTATTCATTTCTCTGTTTTTTTGTGGGAACTTTGACCTTTCATTTTTCTAATTAATCAAAACATAATTTTTTTTAAAGACTCGTCATTTGTTGTATGTTTGGTTCTTCCATGATTTGAATTGATTTTGGATAAGAGTGAGTTGAATGGGAAATTTTTATGTTTGAATGTGTTTATGTAAAAGTTGATTTAATAATACAGTTAAAGTTAAAATCAAATGTAGAAGCTAAAAGCTATAATTTTAAATTTAAGTAGAATCAATTCTACAAGTAAAATTAATTCTCCATTAAATTATCCAAACATGATAAAATCAATTATACAACTTTTAGAATTACTTTTGACCCTCCAAAATTTAAACCAAACATATGCTTAGATTCTTGGTTTATTGAATGTATAAATGTCACTCCCATTCTTTGAGCTAGATTTTGGATGACATCCAAATTCATTTAAAAACTCCATTTATTATTTATTTATTACTTCTCTCTTTTCGGTAACATTTACAGAAAATCGTGGAATCATAGAGATGAAGATCATAGATATAAGCAAGATAGAAAACATGTGTATTTATGAAAAAATACTCATAGAAATTCATATTAAATAAATATAGATAGAATAAAAGATGAATAAAAAAATACAATAAAGTGTCTTATTTATAGTCCTCTAAGACACTAGCTAGAGTGGTTAAGTATCCATAACCACCTAACTATAGTTATTAACTAAGTATAACCACCTAACCAACACTTAACCAATTTTAAGTATCTTAACTAACTTCGCATACCTTCCAACTTTTCTAACAACATTCATAATGTCTCTCATTGTAGCTTTTCTAACTTTTTTTGACAGAGAGCTTTTTTAACTTAACTATCAAGTTGTGACAAGGGAACACTTCAAATTGGGATGCAACATAAGTCTTAGAGATTGTACGGGTATACTTCTCTTGGAATCGTACATCGACAAATTAAGGACGATCCCACAATTACAAGAACCATGTAGGAACAAATAATGTTCCAAAGTAAAAGGAAACCTCTAACTTCAATTATTCTAGTCTAGCTTATGCACTTTATTAATTAATTAAGCAAAGCATATGTTCCACAACTATTTTTTCCTAACCTTGTGTGATATGTGATTCCTATCCATGCATAATACAAATATAATATTAATGAGATATGATGAGTTAATTTGAGCAAGTTAGATATGATGAGGCACGGAGGTTCAATTGAAAAAATGAAAGAACCTTATATTTTAGCAAAGAGATATAATTGGAAAGGATTTTTAGAATTTTTCGTTGAACACAGAGAGCTATTGGATAAACAAATAGACTTGCATCAAAGCACTCCTTTTCACTATGCAGCACATTGTGGTAGCCCAGAAATGTACAACAAAATGCTATCAATGGTGATTCCATTAGAAATGCAACGTGTGTTGAGGATGCAAGATGACATGGGAAACACACCACTTCATGAAGTGGCTTTCACAGGTGAAGTTGAAATGACAAAGAGTATATTGAAGAAAGAAGAGGAAACAATGTCAGAGCAGTTTCCTATGCCATTGTTACAGATAAGAAACAAACTTGGAGAAACTCCTGTGTATAGGGCTGCTGCACTTGGGAAGACAAGTTTGGTTAAATGCTTTGTTGAAGAGTTGGGTGTGGATTTAAGGGATCATTTTCATAGGACTGGTGATAAGATGTCCATTCTTCACACTGCTGTCATTGATCAATTCTTAGGTTTCTTTCTATCACTCTCTGTCTTTTATCAAATCATGCAGTATATCAGCATCCACCTATATAATTAACACTAATCTCAATACATAAATCCTATTTTTCATATAAGCAAAAATGCACATGTATTTGGTCCAAATTTGAACGAATACGTTACCTTTCAAACATACTACTTTTTAATAGACTTTTCTATGCGACCTTTAATTATCGCAGAAACAATATGATTGAAAATATTGTCTTAAAAACTGAGTTCTTACTAAGCAGTGGTGTTGATTTCCAATGCATGCATGCAGGCACAGCTCTGTGGTTATTAAAACGCTATGGCGAACTCGCTTATCAAAAGGAAGACAATGAGTTGTCAGCTCTACAATTGCTAGCAAAAATGCCATCTACATTCAAGAGTCAAACCCAAATGGGAGCCTTCAAAAATTTCATATATCCTCGTAAATCTTTGCTAACTTTATCTCTAAGTAACTATAAGAATGCATGCATATAATCACAAAACACAACATTGTTTTTGACAAAAACATACCAGTTTTATTGAATTAGAACTTTCAAATTAAGCTTGTTTTTGACAAAATCATATAAGAACTTTCAAATCTTTGCTAACTTTACCTCCAAAGTGCTTTTTCCAGTGCAGATAACATATGCAATTTACCACATAAGATTATAAGCAAGGAAATCGCATGTACTACCAAAGTTTTAAATTGGGTTTCAGTCAATTTTTTATATAATAAATTGAGAGTTAGGTCTAAGGAGTTCACCACTTACTAAGGTCACCTCAAGACTTAAATTAAGAGTTTGATCACTTTGTTATTACATTAATGCGGGACAAACTATATACACGCACTATAACAACTTTCTGGTGTCCCAACTCATACCATTGGACTACTCCTTCAGCGACAATTAAAGCATTGTTTTACTTCAAAAGTATATAACTTTAGCTAATAGTTGGAATATCGTGTTCAGTGCTTCCTGATTATCAAGATTATGCATATTACCTTCATGATAAGGATGATACTAGAAAAGTAGAAGATTTGGAAAATGGCCAAAAGGGCATAAATGAACCATATCAAACTCAATGGAAGCAACCGCCCCAAATTCATCATACAAATCTCTCAGGTATGTCTGTTTATTATAGGTAAAAATATATAAACTTAACACACATTTTATGTATTTGTTTTGATTCACATACTCAATACTCAGCAATAAGAAATTTTGAACCAAAATTACAGGTTTTTCATGGATGTGGTATACTATGTGGAAGGCTCTTTCCAAAGGTGCAAGCTATGATGATTACTTGTGATACATTTCTCCAAAAGAAATATTTCTTGCTGGAATGTTTTATCATTTTGTTATATCCTTGTATATTTTGTTCATGTTAATTCAGAATGGAAGGGTATTGAAAAACTTTGGAGGAAAAAAGAAATGCATAACTTGGCACAAGAACTTGTACAGTTGTTAGCAAAGAATGACAATTCATGGCAACTTAGTTCAATAGCAAAGGACAGAACAGTTTCTATGGGATCACATCATATAGAAGGAAAACAAAAAGAGAAACAAGATGTTGCTAGTGTCAAAGCTATTATTTATACACCTTTGCTTATGGCAGCATGTAATGGAATTATAGAGATTGTAGAATTGATAATTCATTTTCATCCTCAGTCAATTGAGCATGTCAGTGAAGATGAGCAGAACATATTGTACATGGTTGTCAAACATCGCCAGTTAGAAATTTTCCGAATGTTGAAGAAACTGAAAATGGTGAGACGTCTTGCTGGAAAAATAGACAAGGAAAGTAACACTGTTCTTCACAGCACTGCTGATTTTAAAGGAGGATCTCAACCTGGTTATGCCCTGCAACTGCAAGAGGAATTGCATTGGTTTGAAGTAAGTATCGTTAATTTAGTATTTTTTAAGCAATACTCTTTAATTTATTTTTAAGCTTATTATATAAATTTTGAAAGCAAACTCAAAAACTACTAACAGATATTGATCTAACAAATCTGAGCTACTAACAGCGTGAATTTGTAGAATCTCTTACAGCAGAAAATTAGAATTCGAGGAAACATAACACTTGATAAATTTTGTTTTTGATGATTTGTTGTGTTTTCATTAGAGGAACAAGAAAAGGGAGCATGTGATTTCAATCTTTCTAATAAATGCATAGTAACACTAATCTAATTCTCATTACTATCTATCTATACATGTTGTGCACACATAAATAGCGCATAGAGAAGCGACTTCCTTATCATTATGTCATTCACAAGAACAACAACAACCAAACTGCTAGGGAACTCTTCGAGGAAAAACATGAACAACTTCTGAAGGATGCTCGCGAATGGATCAAAGAGACAGCTCAGTCATGTTCTGCGGTAGCTGTCCTTGTTGCTACAGTTGTCTTTGCAGCTGCTTACACGGTCCCAGGAGGCACAGACGACTACGGCTTGCCAAGATTACTTCATCATCCTATATTCGTAGTGTTCACAGTCATGGATGTTGTGGCCCTTGCAAGCTCATTGGCTTCAGTGGTTATGTTTCTCTCAATCCTCACATCACCTTGTGAGTTGTGGGATTTTAGGAGGTCACTACCTAGGAAACTGATGGCAGGTTTTGCCTTCTTGTTCTTTTCCATGGCTACAACCATGTTGGTGTTTAGTGCAACAATTTTGGTGAACATCAAGTTAGATAAGAACAAATGGACTTCAAGCTTGACTTATATTGCAGCATTCTTCCCTGTCAGCATATTTGCAATGATGCAGTTCCCTTTATATGTTGCTATGAGAGGATGTGTGGTGTCACTCCTTAGGAGACTTAAGAAGATTGTTCCTCGTTTCTTCCTCAATTTGATCAAAAAGAGCCAGAGAGATAGACTATGGGACATTTGATATCTAATTTCTTTTTACCATTTTTCTTCAGCCATAATTTCTTTTGGTTGTGTACATTTGGTTTTAACATTTTGCTTTTTCTACCATTGGAACGTGGACCTTAATAAAATAAGAGCATAGTTTCTCCTTAAATGGTTATTCTGTCTCTTGTGATTTTTGGTAAGAAAAAAACCATTAACACACCCGTTATGAATTGGTGCGACTTGTGCTCCTCATTAAATCATCAAATAAACGTCACGAAATGAATGCATTTGAACATAATTGATCAACTTCTGAGCCTCATTAAATCATCAAATAATTATGTGCTAATTTTAGGCCACTGTGTCGCGAACTAAAAATAAACTTAAAACAGGCCACCGGCACTCAGTTATGGTCAAAGTGGAGGATATGATATCTACATCTTCATTTACTTATTTACATGATACATAATGACACCAGGAAACTTTACAATCAGAGTGGAACTAAGCAACTGTACAAATTATTCACGGTCCATTGGTTCTTTTCCTTTATGCTGATGTCCAAAAAATGAAAGGAATATGAAATGTAATACTGAACAATCAATAACCATCAATCTTCAAATACAAATCTGCAAGAGCACGGTAGAGAATAGCTGCAGCAGGTGGCCTAGGCAAGGAGCCAAGAAGTATATCTGTTGCAGTTAAAGACTGGCTGCCATAAAAACGACAATTTTCATGTGTGCGAGTGGTGACAATACTGCCTTCAAGCGAACAACCAACAAATGCACCTGCAAATAATATAGAACTTGTCAACCACTACTCTTGAGGAGTCATTCCAATTCCAAACCTCACAAAGAAAAGTCTCAGGCTCTAAGATTCATCACTCCCCTCCCTTAATCCACTCTCAAGTCTTCTATGGAGCTACACATACTAGTAAAAGTGGTACACTAGCAAGCATATAACTATTTCTGTTGAAAAGAAAAGGCCGAGTTGCATACTGGGCGAAAAACAAGAAGGATTTCAATACACAAGATGAACATAAATAACAAACATACCTTTACTGCAGCTGTATGTATAACAAGCAGCATAGCCACCATCGCCAGCTCGAACATCAGCTTCAACTGCCCTTCCAACAACGCCAACTGCAGCACTCATACCAGCTCCAAGTGAAACATGTGCATTACCACCAAATGTCTTGACAGCTTCATTTGTTCTCAGAACAATGATGAAATCTGTTAACTCCCCTCCAGCCTATGGTGGAAAAAATAAGTTAATGAATGAAGAAGACATGGAAATAAATAGGTGTCACAAAAACCTTGAGACAGGCTGCATAGATGCGGAGTTCAAAGATGGAATCAGTGTTGGGTACAGTTGAGGATTAAATAGAAGAATACTAAATGAAGATTCAGATTAATCTTTTTGCTGCCTTTTTAAATGAAAACATTTTTTTAATTTCCTATTTTCAATCATAATTATGAAAGTGCTACGTAAGCTTCACTTCGTTTCTTGTTATCAATGATTTGTACTAGAAATAGTGAAGAATTTTTTTTACTGTTTTTACAATTTCTTGTAAATCTTGAAAGCAAGAAACAAAATGAACACAAGGAACTTATTAGAAACATACAAACACAATGTGGCACTTCTGTAATTTTTAGTTAAACCAAGAAACAAAAAAAGAGATTGCTTTCTATAACCAAACAAGCCATTAGCTATTATGCAATATGTCAAAAAAGTTTCCACAAGTGCCATCAGAAATTACTACAAAATTGACTATATATAGCTCCTGATATTAGAGTTAACTGGAAACAGTCTGTGGCAGCCTATTGTGATAAAATTTTGGCTTTCAATTCATATTCACAAGCAAAGTTAATGTTAATTATATTGTTTGGTCAATACTGTTAATTTGTTATTGTTACAGTTAGTTACTTCACCTGAGCCCCCCACCCCACTCCGAATGTCGAAACAGCAGATGGTGGAGACCACGAACCATCTTCCCTACGCGCAACCACAATTCCTGTTCCAATATTATAAGTAACCACTACGCCTACTTTGACCACAGTGATAATTGCAAGGCCTTTTGCTTGCCTAAGAATGGCATCTGGAATTGTCTTTTCGGGCTTTAATAAACCTATCTGCAGAAAATGAAATTCTTCATAAGTACAACAATTTTTTTCAAATAGAATATGGTGTAGACTTCCACGGCCATGACATGTTTGGCATAATACCATCAATAACTTAAACTTTAAACATCAAAATCACAAAATGATGATAGCATCAAGGAATCTGAGTTGCCCAGACTAACATCTGCAAAAATATAAAATCATTCCGGGACACAATTTGCAATTTATTTATTTTTTGGTTTGGGGGAGGGGGATAGAACCAAAAGCAGTTGAAAGGTCAGGAAGAGGGGTAACCAGCAAAGCTGCTAAACTTTTTATAGTCATAATAATTATATATTAAATTTGGTCTGCATTATATTATACTAGATTAACCATTCAGCACTAACCGAATCTCAAATGAAAAACACAATTGTTTGGTGTGAGTTTTAGACCACCCATCTTCCCATAAAACTAAGAACACTCAATGAAGTAACAGAACAGTTTTTAACTGATACTCTAGTTCATTTAAGCATTGGAGAAAGTCATTTGAGTCACAAATGTTTTCTTTTCTACAGTGAAAACTAGAGTCATAACTCATGCCTAGGCACCGATATAGAGTGATTAGTTCACAAATTCACGTGTATTTTTATCTTTTTAAAATGTTTTACTCTTCGGGTCTTATTTTGTAAACGTATATGGTAGAAATCAATGAGACCTGCAAACCAGAAACAGTAAATCAACACATGGACAGAGAAGAAAAAGATGGAGTTAAGGAAATTAGGGTGTGTTATTGATAGTAACGATAATAGTGTTAGAGGGTTTCTCTAACTACTCCAAGAGCAAAGCTCCAACACAGAGGTATCCTACTCTGGCCCTAACAGAAAGTTATTTACATCATAGCCTCTAAAACCCTAGAACTTGTTCTTATATACTACTAAGAAGATAATATTCCTACTACTTAGACACCCTACTAATTACTTAAACACCTCACTAGTAAACTTAGCCACTAGTCATCTTAGGCTCTGTTCGGGAGTTTGGAGGGGAAGGGAATTGAGGGTTTTGGAGGGATGAGATTAGAGGAAAAAATAGAGAAATCGTCCAAAAAATTTGAGTGTGTGTTTTTGTAGAGAATGATTAATTAACACTTGTGATTAATGTATTATTTTGAAAGTATTATAACAACATATTTTGGATTTGGAAAACTCACCCGAACCCCCCAAAACCCTCCAAACTCCTCCTCCAATCAATTTTTAAGCTCCCCCAAATTAGGGGGATTTTGTATTATGAAGAAAACTAAACCCCCCAAAGCCCTCCCCTCCCATAGCTTTCCATTCTTTCCGCTTCTTCCTTCCTTTTGTTACAAGCCCTCCCCTTTGGGGGGATAGGAAATATAGGGGAAAATGGAAAAATCTTTCACAATTTTTGAAAGAGTATTACAACAACATAGCTTAAATTTGAATAATTCATATAAACCCTCCAAAACCCTCTTCCAATACAATTTTTGAATTACCCCAAATGAGGAGGACTTTGTATTATGAAGAAAAATGAACTCCCCAAAACCCTCCCCTCCCAATGTCCTCTATTTTTTCCACTTGCTCCTTCCTTTTTTTTTTCTCTAAAACCCTCCCCTCCCTTCCCCTCCAAACTTGCAAACAAAGCCTTAGTCTTCTTAACCTTCCTTTTCCCATAATACCCTTATCATTAGTTGTATTCCCATCAGTATATGTTATTGTGTTTGGTATATATGCATATAGTAAGTGTGTACACGTGTATTTATAAATAGGCATAGCAAATAACAAGTGAGGTTTGCATTCAACTATAAATGAAAGTTTTCAGAATCATGCATATGTATCAACACCAGATTCATTCAACTACATTTAATTATTAATTTGAGAAAGAATATTCAGGATTAATTTTTGTTAAATTGAAAATTTTGAGTCATACGGGTGACACATAATCTACACACACATCCCAGGTGTATAAATGATGGATATGAAATAACTCTAAATTGAATTATATAAATAATTGAATTGATATACCTGATTATAAGACTTGATAGTGTTAGTTGCCTTGTAAATTTCATATTCCATGGTCTGCCCCCAAGGAAAATTAACCCATGATCTCAAAGTGCTGAGATCTGTCAGGTCATGAGTTGGCAACTGAGCAGCATTACTTACATGATCCATCAAATAAGGCTGTATAGACTCAAGTCGAACACAGCATACATCACAGACTCTTTGGGGGTCAGAAACTCGGAACTTTGATGGCATCAAGCTCCGCCCTTTAGAACATTCACCACAAAATATTCCTCCACAAAACCGACAGTGATGCCTGGAACACATGATGGGATGAAACCTCACGCCACAAAGCATACAAGCAGTAGCAGCACTATCTGCCAACCATTTCGGAGGTTCTGCTTCTATTAGTTCCTTCACATTACCAAAGCTAGCTTCTGTTAGAGTTTGTGCCATCTCTCTCCAAGCTTGTTCAAGTACATGGTTTGTTAGCCATGAAAAGCTATATGTATGAATATCTCCTGATGCCAAAGAAGACACTTTTCCCCTAGCTGCAAGTAAAATTTCTACCAACACTTCCCACATAGTCAATTCCTTTTCTCCTCCAACATATTGATTCCAGCCCATATCATCGTCGGGAAAAAAACCGCCGTTCGAGTGAAACCCTTTTTCCCACTCTTTATGATCATCTTCTAACATAGGTGGAACTGAGACCGGTATCCAAACTCCAGTATCCTCATTCAACGGAGCATCATAATAGAAGTACTTTCTCTGATTCTGAATATCAGCTAAAGACTCCATGTCCCCTTCATTCCTTTCGAATGATTCTTCAGGTAATTCAGGATATAACCTGGATAAATTCATACTATTCTCTTCACCGCTAACAGAAGACAAAGAATCCCTATTTTCTTTAGTAACATGACGATTCCTCATATTACCACCATCCACCCCATCATCCTGTCAATTATGTAATATCAAATCAACCAAATAAGCCACAAATCACAAAATAACAAACACCAGTCTTAAAAAGGAAAATAAAACAATACTATAATCAGCTTTGTCGCATGAAAGGCTTGTCAGGTGTCTAACACATGTTGGTGTCAAACACGACACCCACCTTCAATTAATACCTTTGTGTCGGTGTCGTGTCTGATGTCCAAAAATAGCAGAAAAATAAAAACAATAACATGTGAACATAATCATCAAAATCCACAAAAAAATAAAGCCAAAAAATGCAGAAATTGAAAACAGATGCCCATGAAAATTTACCAAAGGAGAATAGGAATTGGATGTATGATGATGATCACCAAGGGAGAAACTAGAAACCCTAGCAGACAAATCTTCTACAGGTTGAACTTGATTCTTAGAATCAAAATTTTTGTTTTCCATTGAAAAACCTAAAACATCAAATTAGGGTATATACATGCATATATTAGCAGGGAATAATGAAATTTTTACACTGAATTTGAATTTTGGGGCTAAAGAACGAAACTTTGGGGATGGAGATGAAAGGGATTTGGGATAGAAATTGAAATTAGAGGTTCAATGGCGTGTCGTTGTTGATGTGTTTCCCTGTACGTCTCGCTTGCGTGTACACCCTGGACCTTATTATTTAACTTTCTTCCATCTCGTCATTATTTTATTTCAGTTCGTATATAAAATATTTTTTTGATTACCATACATATATATAGGATTTAGATTAAAGTTTTTTTTTTTTTGGTTACATAGGATTTAGATTAAAGTGACTAAAGAAAATCAAGAGTTTTTTTTTTACATTTGAGGAAAAAATAAAAAGGTTTTTTTGAGATGAAATTATAAATATAATATTTTTTTAGGGGATAAATATAATATTTTAGCGTGTTTTTTCGAAGCTTGTTGTTCCCACTTCAACCGTTGCTATGAAACACCAGAAAATTACACATTTACCTCCATCGACAGTTAACTGGCGCCGGATCTATGTGTTAAAAAATGTCATAGCGGCAGTTAACTGTCGTCAGACAAATTTTTTAACAATTTCAAAAGTGGGAACAACAACTTTCATTTTTTCTTCTTCTTAAGGGTCTTCTCAATTATTGTCTAAGCCCAAATTTATAAGAGACGGGTTCCCAAGAAATACTTTGTCCTAGATAGCAATCATTAGACATGACGGGGCTGTGCCAACCAGGTGGGACTGGCCAACCTCCCTAAGTGCTTCTTCCCTGGGTTGTATGCCCAACCCGACCACTCTTAGGCAATATGCCCCTAGCTTGATCATCCCCCAGGTTTGTATGCCCTTTGATAGGGTACCCAACTATAGATACCGTACACAACCCTCGATTTTTTAAGTAAATTGTTTTATGCTAAAAAGTAAAAACGCTTAAAAATAACAAAAGTGGTTTTTTTTTTTATAAAAAATTGATTTTTTCTAACAAAATATAAAACAAACGCCCCCTGTATTTTTTTTACCTGAAGAGCAATTTCTTTTGACAGTGTATAATGACTTTGATGGATTGCTTAACATAATGCAGTTTTGTCTAAAAAAAAAATACTGCAAAAGGATTTTCAATTTTTCATACTAATCTGTTTACTACCTATCAACTCTGCTTTTCAATTTTCTTCTCTCCAATTTTTCCACAAGCCACACCAATGCATAAGGTCTGTCAATGATTTTTTCTTACCATAAAAAACAAGAAATGCATAACCATAAAAGCATAAAAGTATGGTCTTATGAGGGCCACGTCCAATTATAGAAAAAAAGCAAAATCTATAGTCAAAATGCACACAACCAAAATAAATTATGACTGAAGGAAAAAGGTAAAAAAAGACTAAATATCAAATATCCCATAGCCTATTTTTCTTGCTCCTTTTGATCAACTAAGAAACGAGGAACAATCTTCTTAAGGCTCCTAAGGAGTGCCACAATACATCCTTTCATTGCAACATATAAAGTGAACTGCATCATTGCAAAAATGCTCACAGGGAAAAATGCTGCAGTATAATTTGAATTCCATTTGCTCTTATCTAACTTGATATTCACCAAAATTGTTGAAGTAAATACCAAGATGGTTGTGACCATGGAAAAGAACAAGAACGCAAAACCTGCCATTAGTTTCCTAGGTAGAGACCTCCTAAAATCCCACAACTCACATGGTGATGTGAGGATTGAGAGGAACATAACCACTGAAGCTAATGAACTTGCAAGTGCTACAACATCCATGACCATGAACACTACAAATATAGGATGATGGAGTAATCTTGGGAAGCCGTGGTCGTCTGTGCCTCCCGGAACAGTGTAAGCTGCTGCAAAGACAACTGTCGCGACAAGGACAGCTACCGCAGAACATGACTGGGTTGTCCCTTTTATCCATTCACGAGCATCCTTCAGCAGTTGTTCGTGCTTTTGCTCAAAGAGTTCCCTTGCAGTTTGGTTGTTGTCGTTTTTGTGAATGATGTAATGATAAGGAAGTTTTTTCTCTATGCGCTATTGGTGTGCACAACAATGTATTGGCAGATAGCAATGAGAATTAGGTTAGTGTTATTATCAAAATAGAACATTGTATACACATATAATAAAGAGAATTAGGTTAGTGTTACTAGGAATTGAATAGAGAGATTGAAATCACATGTTTCTTTTTCTTGTTCTTCTAATAAAAAAAAACAAATCCTCAAAAGAATTATGAAGTGTTATGTTTCCTCCAATTTAAATTTTCTGCTGTAAGAGATTTCACTTTACACATTCGCGCTGTTAGTAACTCAGATTCGTTGGATCAATATGAATATCAAGCAACTTCAATTTTGAGTTTACTATTTAAAGCAATTTTGCTACGCCTAAAATCAGAGGCGTCGGGTCCTGATCCAACAAATTCAAGCAGATTACTGTGTGAATGGATAGAATATCTGACTTCAAAGAGAACAAATTCATTTCATTAGAGAGACACCAACATGGACCACCAATGAAAAATGAGTTTTTCTATCATGTCCAAACTTGCATAGTTTAAAAAGTCAAAAGTAGTAAGTTTATCTTGGAGCTTGTGCACATTATACTATATATACAATTTTGTAATAAATAAATGTTGTTTGCGATAAAAACTTACCATTTTAAGTTATCTTAACCTATGCAATATTGCATAGGATGCTACAACTTGTTAGTGGAATGCATGCATTAAATTGCATAGGATGCTAACAATACTTACTTCAAACCAATGCAACTCCTCTTGCAATTGCAGGGCATAACCAGGTTGCGATCCTCCTTTAAAATCGGCAATATTGTGGAGAACAGTGTTATTTTTGTTGTCTATTTTTCCAGCAAGCACTACTACAGAAATGACTTTTTACATCAGTCGAAAATGACTTTTTACATCAGTTGCCAACCGATGTAAGGTGGCTTGATGTAGTATGTGCACTACTTTTTACATCGGGTACGAACTGATGTGAAAACCTATTTTCTACATCAGTTCTATTTTCCACTGTTGTAATAGATGCACTTTAAAATTTGACAACTGGGTTTTCACATCAGGTATAAGTTAAGGACTGATGTAAAATATGTGTTTTTCACATCAGGTATAAGTTAAGGACTGATGCGAAATCTATATTTTTTTTTTAAATTGCTTAATAAATAAGCTTAACACTTGCTCTTTTCTTTTATATTAAAAATATAAAAACAAATATGGATAATTTTAATGCCAAAAAGGAAGTTATATTATCTAATTTGATATTACATAATCAATTCGCAACTTTTCACATCAATATTCCAAAATATATTAAAAAAAATACATATCAATACAATATATTAAAGAAAATACATATCAATACAAAATATATTAAAAAAAATACATATCAATACAATATTCCAACTCCTGACATACATCCAATAAAAGAGCATCCAATTTCTGCAAAGTTCTTCCCGGCCAAACCTACATTGATAATATGATGAATTAAAGGAAAAATGTATATTGAAAGGCTTTTTCCCTAATACCATGGCTATTTTCCCTTTCACATCAGATTATCTTTAAAGAGTACTCTCAAATGCATACCATGGTAGTAGGGCTATTGTACCCTGAGCACAACATTAAAAAAGGGAAATAAATTAAACAAGTTCTTAGACTTAAGAATCCTACACATATAGCTAGATTTATCTACATTTAATTGAGGTACAAAAATGAAAAAAGGATATTGTCTTTTATGTGTTCAATGTTACCCAAAATAACACAAAGCCTTCTTGAATTGATTCATTTAGTGCAATTTTTCCAGATTATGTAATAAGTGCAAAAATGTACAGAATTTTGGCCAATGCAATCTACTCATGGTTCAAAAATATTCATTCCTTCCAAGTCAAACTAACATCACATATCATTCAAGAAGGCTTTCTTAAAGACATAAATGCAACAATAAATTGGATATCTCAAATGCAATTCGTAAATGATCAAGACACCACAAAAGACCAAAACTGACACAATTTCTTGAAGAGAAATGGCACACTTACAACATTAAAAAGAAGTGAAGAGAGAACCATACCTGAGTAGCTTCAACATCAGCAAGGTCCAACGCCCATTTTCCATCGAAATGCATTCCTTAGATAATCTCTTTAGACAAAACAACCACCTGATGCAATGTAAACCAACAGTTCAGAAAGTTATTTGATCTATAATTAGATTGCTTGTACACAAACTATAAGAGTGAACTAGACTACAAGATTACTAAATGCCTACTTTAAAACATGTATTGAAGAATTTAAGGTACATATTAAAATTTTGTCAAGATTTGAATTGTTTGTGCTTCATTAATATACAAATAAATAACTATGAGAAACATGCCAAATCACAATTCTAAACAAATAGAAAACGTCCATATGACCGTTGTCTGGGTCAAAACTGTACCTTCTGTGAGTTAGGGATTGTTGCGAGCACACTAGGAAGTGCAGCCACAAAACTCTTATACTATAGACGAGAATTTGGGAAATTGGTCTCCAAGTCTTTCACGCATAACTTCAGGATACTCTCCATAATATAGGGGATGCAAGAACCTGGTTAAGAATATATTCTATCATAAGCATGCATTTTACACCAAAGTTAAATATCCTCAACCTTCAATTTCTAGTGTTCATTAGCATCGAAGAAAAACCCCAGACCTTTTGCCGATTTGAATTTAATAGTACAACATCAACATGCATTTATATCAAGTTTATAATTTAGAGAATATAAGAGACTAGAAGAGCATTTCTAACGTTAAACGCAAAAATGTATGTATACCTTTGTAGGTTTGTGTGTCCACGCATCTTCATGCATTTATATCAAGTGGAAAATCTCTGGAAATCTTATGAAAACCAATAATATAAAACAAATGTATAGGGGATTACCAGCCAAGCTGAAAATCTAGGTGTCTTGCAGCAGCAGATATATCTTCAATCTTATCAGAGTTAGGCTCTGCCCATTCACAGTCTACAACCAGCCCCACTTGTCCCCCTTGCTATTCCTGCAACATTAAGACAATATCTTAAAGAGAATAAGATCCAATAACAAATTAAATAGAGTCAAAATGGTGGGCTTAGCATGACCATAATCAAACTTGGCATCGGATACTTCCTACGGAAGCTGCTAAACAGACTTAGTTAGATGATACCTACATGATATTTTTATTCAACCATCCTCCCATTGACTCATCAAGATGCAGTGGAAGATCCCAATGGTACAAAGTTACAAAAGGTTGAATACCTGTGGGAAATGAATTAATATATATGGTTGATAGAAGATATAAAAATATTAAGGCAAAGTAGTTTTATGTAGACAATACCTTTTTCAAGAAGAGCATTGATAATGTTGTCATAAAATGTTATCCCTTCATCGTTGACATTGGTTCCTAAGCCATCTACACCCATAAACCATTGCAATATAATAAAATGAAATCTAAAGTTTCTCTAATTATCAATAGCACTACAAACCAAATGATAGAACTTGAAACCAAAGGATGGTATGAAATAAATTAAAAAAAAAATAAAAAAAACTCTGTAAAATAAACTAGCTAAAAATCTTATGGCCATCTTGATAGATCGCGTGAGAGTATGGGGTGAAATTTGTAATAAACAAGCCATGTGGCAGGTTAGTTAGAAGGAAGAGAGAAGGGAGGGTACTTTATTTGGTAAAGGTTTGGAGCCATTTGACTTCGGAGGTTGCCGATCGTTTAAGTCCGTAGGTTTCTTTTCTTTCATTTCTTGTAGTTTTTGAGCTTAATTTTTCCTCCCAACAGTGTGTGTCACATTTTTGTCACTCAAAATGAGGGTAAAAATTGCACTCTCCTATCCGTTTAGACGAAAAAATGTTACATTTTAAAATTTGAAAGATCTTTACTTTTTTCTATAAAGTTTCACGCAAACTCTTCATTTCAAGAAAAATTAGTAGCAGGGTTTCATAACTAGTTGCAAGTGATACTAATAGTGGTAGAGACAGAAAAATAGCCCTGACATTCAAAGTAAAATGTAAAAGCTTTATCACATCAAGTTGTAGATAACAAAAATATCAAACAGGAATTAAAATGTCAGCATGACAGCAACTCAGTATCCAAAAGTTATCTTTTTCTTGCTTTACCATCTTAGTTATTGGGCCACAACCATTCCCTCCTAGAAAATTCTTAGTTTACGCCTTTAATCAACTCTTGTAGACACGTCTTTATAAGCCAAAAGAGGCAAATATTAACTATTGATCAAGTAATGATGACGGAGGAACTGATAAACTTCCAGTCTTAGGCGTCATATCTATTTTTTTTCTCTAACCCCTTTTATTTATATGATTGATAACTAAACTAAACCCAAACACAAAAGAATGAACAGATCATAACAAACCCCAATCTGACAAACAAATCAATGAGCACATGATACACATAATAAGCGGGATTACCTTCCTTCTTCAACTGAGGGCGTGTGTGAAATTAATCTTATATACCTAACACAAAAATTGTAGTGAATCAAACACCTTGTTCATGAAAATTGTCATTCATCTAAGTAGGATGTAAAATGTTATTCATTCTAACTCAGCCAATTAAAGTGAAATCCGAAATAAATAAACAAAAGTTTGTAACAGATCAGTTTCAGGGTTTATTGACAATGATACAGTGCTAGCTTTTCAGAGAGAGAAATATACCTCCGACGAGAATAGCATAACCTAGAGTTAATTTTTGCAACATTGACAAAGGCATCCTTCTCTTTAGAAACAACTTATGACTGTTTGGGAGCAACCATTCAGTTAACAAACCAGCCATTCAGTTAACAAAGAAAATATAAGGAATCAAATGAAAAGTGAACAACAAATTATAGAGAAAACTATTTATGGTAGGAATCAATTTTGCTGAACACGAGCAACCATTCTGTTCACTCGAAATTAGGTTTTCATAACACGAGCAAGAGCACGAAAACAGCCGACTGAAAATATAATTACTACTAACCTTAAATTCACTGGTATTTCGAGACTCAAAAACCTCTTCCATATATGTTCTTTAAGAAAAGAGCAAACACCAAACCACCAAAACCCAACACAAAAAGAAATTATCTTCAATGTTACACACCACTAACCAATATCAGATGATAAACATCATAGAGCATGCAACTCAGTCCACTTACCACCACCCAGCCACAACAGGAGGACACTCAGTATATATATGCCACTACATTTGGATCAAAGGTTACACTTCCCCCACCCTGCTAGAAAGACTAATTTTTTATTCTTTGAATTTTGCTTCATCCAAATAATTTTGGTAAATATAAGAACCAAAACCCAATATAGCTAGCAACATAGCCACAATCTTAACACCATCCAATTCTTCATGGTAAATAAAAACAGCAGCAACAGGAACAAGTGGTAAACTCAACATACTCATAACATTAGAAAATAAAGAAGACACAATATAGATCAACCCAACAACTCCAACATTGCAAATTTGCCAAGCCAAACATGTTCCAACCAAAGTCAATATATAAACCACTTTTCCTGCTTTAAAATTCCTCATTTCATCTTTCAAACCATTCACTTCACCACTTGCAAACAAACCAATCAAACTAACACATGATGCAATAAAACATGTCCAAATTTGCATTTCCAACACAATAGAAAAACTTTCCTTCTTTAAAACCTTTTCAAATGATAGTTGCATTAAACATAGTAAAAGTGCATACCCTGCTGATGCACCAAAAGTACACCAAAAACCAATCATGTGCTTTATCTTAGTAAAGTTAATTTCTTTTGTTTTATAATTCTCTGAGGAATCAGAATGAAGTGCTATAAGTGAAGCTGATAAGGTTAAGAGAAACACAGTGTTTAGTAAAAAAAAAGTGAGTTTTTGAGAATTGATAAAAAATGAAAATAAAGCATCGAAAGCAAGTTGTGACGCACAAATAAGTGAATAAGTTGAAACAGGAAGATATAAAAGTCCTATTGAGTACATGAAATTATCACCAGCTAATAGAATACCTAAGGAGAAATAAATTAAGATGAGACTGTGAATAGAAGAGTGCATAGTGGTTTCAGAAGAGTGCACAAAGAAAGAAAGAAATTATAAATCAATACCGTAAAAATCAATACCGTAAATCAATACCGTAAAAATCAATACCGTAAAACTAATTGTTGAATCTGAAAGAATGGCCAAAAACGATGGTTCCGTGAATGTCCTTACCTCGATGAAGTAGAGGATGACTGAACAACCGTGAACGACCGTGAATGTCCTTATCTCGTCGCGTGGTGGCCGGATCTGGCTAAGAAAGTTGTTGAACGATGGTGAAATGAGAATGGGAGAGGCAGCAAGCAGCAAAGAAACATTAGCAATAGACAGCCCTGCGAAAATTCCAATATTCAGTGACTGAAAAAATAACCCCGAAGCTTCCTAAAAACCTGCCCGAAAATCACGGCAGCAACAAAAAAGAACTCTCACAAGAGCACAAATCACCAAAATGAATGTGACAACTATACAAAGCAATACAAAATACATGAAACAACTTTTTTTTAGTAAATACAACGTTTAAGTAAATTACATAAATGCTGCAACAGAATCATAAGAAAATGCATATTTAACAGAATATCAAACACTTAGAGAAATCAGTTTATAGCATCAGGTTTCCTATTCCACTGAGAGAAATTCCCTGATACTCCTAAATTTTCAAGAAACCTGTATAAACTAAGTTGTGATGTGACCAACTTTCAACCCTTAACCGCTACATTTAACAAGCCAAAATGTTGATTAGAACCTGAGACCTAGCTGGAACAACCCATTTCGAATGGGTGCTCAAATCATACCCCCCATTTTCATTATACACACACACGCACACCACTATTCCTCAATCTAGGTCTTCACATCACATCACATCACATCGTAGTAATAGTTGATAACCCTAACTAAGAAGTTGTGAAAAATCAATCAAAAGTTGAAGTAGGAATTTACCTGAGATATTAGTCGCACGGTGAACGAAGAAGAAGAAGAAGACGGTGAAATTAGGGTTTAGGGAATCGTGGCGGAATTAGGGATTAGAGAAACTGAATCGTTGGGTTTAGGGATTAGAGAAACTGAATCGTGAGAGAACAAACAGATTGAATGTAAAAACAGATTGAACGGTGGTGAGCAATTACGAATGGCCAGGTTACGAATGGAGAAGGTTTGCGTGAATGGAGAAGGGAAAGGGATGAGGTTTGCGTGAATGGAGAGGGAAAAGGGATGAGAAGAGGGAAGAGGGAAAAGGGTCACGATTTTCAGAGAAGAGGGAAAAGGGTCACGATTTTCAGAGAAGAGGGAAAAGGGAAAAATGTAATATTGAAAGGTTTTTCCCTACAGGTCATAAGCACCTGATGTAAAATATAGTTTCTCAGTATTACAAAACTGCCACCGCGTGTATCTTTCCCTACAGGTATTATATCAACTGTTGTGAAAACTTTTTATCATTTACTTTTCCCATCAGTTATTCCTTTCGACTGATGTGAAAACGTTGTTAGTAATTTCAAAAATGCCACCGTGTTAACTATTACATCAGGTATTATTTCAACTGTTGTGAAAACATTTTTGACCATGTTGTAAAATGTATATTTTCCACTAGTGAAGACGTCTCAGGTCTCACCATTTTCAGTTTCTTCAACATTCGAAAAATTTCTAACTGGTGATGTTTGACAGCCATGTACAGTCTGTTCTGCCCATCTTCACTGACATGCTCAATTGACTGAGGATGAAAATGAATTATACATTCTACTATCTCTATGATTCCATTACAAGCTGCCATAAGCAATGGTGTATAAATAATAGCTTTGTGGCTTGAAACATCTTGTTCTTCTTGTTTCTCTTTTTGTATTCCTATACAAACTGTTCTGTCCATTGCTATTGAACTATGTTGCCATGAATTGTCATTCTTTGCTAACAAGCGTACAAGTTCTTGTGCCAAGTTATGCATTTCTTTTTTCTTCCTAAGTTTTTCAATACTCTTCCATTCTAAACATGAACAAAATGTACAAGGATGAAACAAAATGGGTCAAAAGTCAAAACATTCTAGAAAGAAATATTTAGTTGAGAAATGTATCATGAGCAATAATCATAGCTTGCACCTTGGGAAAGAGCCTTCCATATTGTATATCACATCCATAAAAAACCTGCAATTTTGGTTGAAAATTTCTTATGGTTGAGTATCATGTATGTGAATCTTCGATTTAGCAGCTACATCAAATAAACAAACCTGAGAGCTTTGTATGATGTGGTTCACTTCTGTTTTGGCCAGTTTCCACATCTTCTGTATTTCTAGTATTATCATTATCTTGAAGGTAATATGCATCATCTTGATAATCTGGAAGCACTGAACAAGATATTCCAACTATTAGCTAAAGTTGGTATATACTTTTGAAGTAAAACAATCATTTAATTGTCATCGAAGGAGAAGCTGTTAGTAATAGGCCTCTTATCACTTAGTATCTATGTTAGACTGAAGCCTAGAGATACAATTAGGTTTGAGCAGAAGTTATATTATGTTAGTAAGTTGTATATCTAGTATTTTATAGGCTGTTTGCTTAATTATGGGTCGTGGACACAAGTTAACGAATCCATAAATAGTAATTATGTATTGGAAAAACAATTTTTAACTTTTTAAGAAATGGAATGCATAATTTGCAATACAAAATTTCTATTTTTAGTAAACTAACTTGTGACTTAAAGGCACATGTAAGCATGCTTATTACAAAGAGATAAAGTTATCAGAGATTTACGAGGATATATGAAATTTTCAAAGGCTCCCATATGGGTTTGACTCTTGAATGCAGAAGGCATTTTTGCTAGCAATTGTAGAGCTGCCAAACCATTTTCTTCCTTTTTATCAGCGAGTTTTCCATACCCTTTCAATAACAATAAAGCTATGTCTGCACGTGTTCAAAATCGACACCTAGTCAACCTCATTTTTCTTCCCAAAGAAAAAGAAATAAGAAAAAAAAGCATAACAAATATAAAGCATATTGATATTCCCTCCAATTTTTCATATAACAAAAAAAATTCAATGTATTGGTCTAAATTCGGACTGATACATCTACCTTTTTCTTATATAAAAAATCGGAGTAGTAGGATTTATGTAATGAGATTAGTGTTAACTATATGACTGCATGGTAATAAATTGCAAGGTTTCAAAAAGACAGGGAGAGAAAAACCAAAGAATTGGCCAATGACAGCAATGTGAAGAATGGACATTTTATCAACAGTTCTATGAAAATGAACCCATAAATCCACGCTCAATTCGTCAAGAAAATACTTCATCAACTTTGTCTTCCCAAGAGCAGCAGCCCTATAAACCGGAGTTTCTCCAAGTTTGTTTGTCATTTGTAGCAATGGCATAAGAAACTTCTTTGACATTGTTTCCTTCTCTTTATTCAATATAATCTCTGTCATTCCAACCTCTTTTGTGAAAGCCACTTCATGAAGTGGTGTGTTTCCCAAGTTATCTTTCATGGTCAACACATTTTTCATTTATGATGGATCCACTATTGATAGCATTTCGTTGTACATGTCTGAGCAACCACAGTGAGCTGCATAATGAAAAGGAGTGCTTTGATGCAAGTCAATATGTCTATTCAATAGCTTTTTGTTGTCATGGAAAAATTTCACAAACCCTTCCCAGTCATATTTCTTTGCTAATATATATGGCTTTTTCATTTCTTCATGAAGAAAATCAATTTCGTGTCTTTCATTGATAATGATCAAAAGTATATATAGTTACAATAGGTAGAGTCAAACCTAGGAGAGTAATTACAAAATAATGGAGAGTAATTGCAAAATAATAACCAACATAATTACAAACATAATTACATAAAGTCAAACATTCTATTACACCCCGCAGTCGAAGCGGGAGGTTCACGGACGCTTAGACTGGCCGGAAATCATCAAAAAGAACTCTAGGTAGGCCTTTGGTGAAGATGTCAGAAATCTGGTGACGAGAAGGAACATGAAGGACGCGTGCCTGTCCCCGCGCGACCTTTTCCCGAACAAAGTGAATGTCCATCTCAATATGTTTAGTACGTTGATGCTGCACTGGATTACCAGAAAGGTAGATGGCACTAACATTATCACAATACACCAAAGTAGCATGGGAAAGTGGGTAGTGAAGCTCTAAGAGAAGATTGTGAAGCCAACACGATTCAGAAACCACATTAACAACACCCTTGTACTCAGCTTTTGCACTGGAGTGAGAAAGCGTGGGTTGTCATTTGGAAGACCACGAAATGAGGTTGTCACCAAGAAACACACAATAGCCAGAGGTCGAATGACGGGTGTCAGGACATCCACCCCAATCAGCATCAGTGTAGGAGATAAGTTTCTCAATAGGGGATGGATAGAGATGCAAACCATAGTGTAGAGTGCCCTAAACATAACGCAGGATGCGTTTGAGGGCAAGCATGTGGTCGGTGCAAGGGGCATGCATATGAGGACACACATGCTGGACAACATAAGCGATGTCAGGCCGGGTGAAAGTAAGATATTGTAAGGCTCCTGCAAGACTTCGATATAAAGTGAGATCGTCATATGAAGTGTCGGTGGTGGTACTGAGTTTCTGTTTGGTGTCAACTGGAGTAGCAGAAGGTTTGCACGAGGCAATGCCTGCTCGAGCAATAATATCACTGGCATAAGTACTCTGGCTGAGGAAGAGTCCACCATCATGTCTAGTTACGGCTATGCCCAAGAAGTAACTCAGTGGACCCAAATCCTTCATTGCAAACTCAGATGCAAGGAGTGCCATGATGGATTTTCGAAGATCATGGGATGAGGTGGTGAGGATGATGTCATCAACGTAAAGCAACATGTAAGCCATATCGGAGGCACGCCGGTAGATGAAGAGCGAGTGATCTGAAGTGCTATGCTGAAATCCAATGGTGGAGACAAAGTCAGCAAAGCGCTGGTACCAGGCACGAGGTGCTTGCTTAAGACCATATAGTGATTTTCGCAAGCGGCACACATAATCTGGGCGATGAGGATCACAAAAACCCATTGGTTGATGCATGTAGACTGTCTCATGAAGGTCACCATGTAGAAATGCATTCTGAACATCTAGCTGATGAATAGGCCAGGATTTGGACAGAGCAATGGTGAGAACGGTGCAAATCATCGCCGGTTCTACTACAGGACTGAACGTCTCATCACAATCTACACCTGCAATCTGTGACTTGTCGTCACCTACAAGACGAGCCTTGTAACGCTCAAAACAACCATTAGATTTCTTTTTATGACGGAAAATCCACATACAACGAATAATGTTAACATCACAAGGTCGTGGAACCAAATCCCACATATTATTTCTAATAAGAGCATCAAACTCAGATTGCATTGCAGATTTCCAATTTGGGTTAGATATGGCTAGTTTGGGGTTTTTGGGAAGAGGTGAGATGTGTGGATCATCAATGGTAATAGAAAGGTTAAAGAGCTTTCTAGGTTTGTAGATACCCCCGCATGCTACAGGTTGCTATAGTCCGAGTAGGTGGTGCAGGCTGGGCCAGGGGCGCAGACTGGGCCAATGGTGTAGATGATGAGGAGATATCGGGTGTATCCGTGGAGGGGGAAGAGGGTGTCGTGGTGGTGGAGGAGGTAGGAGAATGATTTTGTGATCCGGTGGGTGAGATAGACGGATGGTCAGGTATAGGAGGTGATCGACGGGGAAGGTCATTGGAAAAGGTTGCAAGCTGGGATTGGTCCATTGATGGATAACAGATGGGTGTAAGTCATCAGTGAAATAATCATAGGTGGTGAGAGATAGGGAAGGCTTGTGTGCAAAGGGAAATTGTGTCTCATCAAATATAACATGTCGTGAAATGAGGATCTTTCTGTGCGACAAATCAAAACATTTGTAGCCTTTGTGATTATCGGGATACCCTAAGAAGACACACGGGGTCGAGCGTGGTTGTAGTTTGTTAATGGTAGTGGATGGGAATAAAGGATAACAAAGACAACCAAAGACACGAAGATGTGTGTAGGAGGGGTCACGATGATACAAAAGTTGAGTTGGAGAGTAATTTTTTAGATTCTTTTGGGGAAGATTATTAAGAAGATATGTGGCCATTTAAAGTGCATGATGCCAAAATGAGGGAGGAACAGACGAATGAGCGAGAAGAGTGCGAATCATGTTGTTAATAGTGCGTATCTTACGTTCCGCTTTGCCATTTTGAGATGATGTGTGAGGGCAAGAGAAACGAAAGATAAGACCATTATCAACACAATATTTATGAAATAGTGAATTATTATATTCACGCCCATTATCACATTGAAAACATTTGACAGTTTGAGAAAATTATGTGCGAATTTGATTGGAAAGTGAAATGAACAGTTCAAAAACTTGAGATTTGTTTCTTATGGGAAATGTCCACAAAAAATCAGAATAATCATCCAAGAATAAAACATAATACCGATGACCAAAGGAGCTTAAAATTGGTGATGTCCATAAATCACTGTGTAAAATATCAAATGGCATTAAAGTAACATTTTTGGATGGATTAAAAGGCAACTTAACATGTTTGCCAAACACACAAGAATTACAAATATTCTTAGTACTCAATTGTTCACTACTAATGAACTTATTTTTATGAAGAGACTGCAAAATAGAAGAACTAGGATGACCAAGATGTCTGTGCCAGAGACTGGAAGCAAGACCAGCAAAGTGAGAGGGAGAGGTGACCGGATAGAGATCTCTTAGGCTATTACATCTCATGAGAGAAATCCATGTCTGAAAGTCAAATATCGAGAAACCAAATGGGTCAAAAGACACAGAAACATTATTGGCAATGGTGAGTTGTCGCACAGAAATCAATTTTTTAATAATTTGTGGTGTGTGTAAAACATGGTTAAGGTTTAAGGGTTTGTGTTTGTGAGATGTAGGTAAAGTTGTATGACAAGACCCTTGAATTGGAATACCTTGTCCACTACCAACAATCAGTTTCTGATTTAAATGACTCAAATTAGAATAAGACGAGAGATTACCTTGTGATGCTGTTGTATGGGACGAAGCTCTAGTGTCCATGTACCATGTGCTGTCCGGAGGAGTGAGAGACATGGTATGCATAGCAGCTGCAATGTCAGTGGGTGCTGGTGAAGCCGTGGCAGTATGAGCCTGAGGGCGCTGTCCTAGAATGCCTGGTTGTGTCGAAGGACCGGTGGGACGAGTGTGGATACTACTGCTGCCAGGGCTGAGAAGGCCAAGAGGAAGTTGTTGCCGCGTGTCCAAAAGGACCATCAGAGCGTGAACCACCACGTTGTCCACGCCCTCCGGAGCGATTCTGATTGTTGCGGTTGCAGCCGGATCCAAAGCTGTTGTTCTGACGACGATTTGAGCGCTGTTGAGAGGAGTCATCAGAGTCCCTTTGAGTTGTAGTGTGCAATGCAGTGTGAGATTTAGTGTTGTGTATTTTGGACAGGCCGGATTCCTCCAAAGTAAGCATGGATCGCGCCTGAAAGAATGATGGCAGTGGATTGCTTTGGCGGATTAAGGTGGCAACCTCGCGGTACGGCTCAGAAAGACCAGACACCAGTTGAAGGACCAGACGGTGACTGCTGACAGGTGCACCAACGTTTTTCAACTGATCAGAAAGTTGCTTGAGACGCTGGCAATAGGCGAAAACATTAGGAAAATTCTCCATGCAAGTGGATGAGAAATCTTGCTCAAGTGCAACAGCGCGTGAGTTTTGATTATCCTCAAAGATGTCAGCCAAACGTTTCCAGGCAGCCATGACAATGGATCCTTTTTCCATAATGGTGGTAAGGAAATCAAAGGAGATGGTGGAATAAATACATTGAAGAACTATGGAATGAAGAATTGTCCACATTTCAAAACTAGCGTCAGTGGAAGCAGGCTTCTCTTTTCCGGGTTGAGGAATGATGTGGTGGACAACCTTGTGGGCACGAGCATGAATTTCAAACAATTCAGCCCGCATGGCGTAGTGATCCTTCTCCATTTCCAGAACAAAGGGAATGTTATTTTTGATATTGGTCACAGCAAGGGCCGAGTGAAGATCGAGTTTAGCCGTATTGGAGGTCACGGCAGCGGCGGAGGATGCGGCACCGAACGACGACATGTCAGGGGAGGAAGACATGGTGTGGCAGCAGTGGGCGGCGCGAGTGAGAGAGGTGCGGCGCGAGAGAAAGCTGCTGGTTGGTGCGGTTTAAGGAAGGCGCTTGAGCGGCAGTGGGCGGCTCAAGGGATTAGGCAGCGGGGGCCTTGGGTGAAGAGGGTGGCGGCGGCTGTAAGGAAGAAAGGGGTAGGTAACTGGAATTTAGACTCGTGATACCATGAAGGAAATCAATTCTGTGTCTTTCATTGATAATGATCAAGAGTATATATAGTTACAATAGGTAGATTCAAACCTAAGAGAGTAATTACAAAATAATGGAGAGTAATTGCAAAATAATAACCAACATAATTACAAATTGAACCCATCACTAGCTTGCTAAAAATAATCCACTAGTGGTCGAATTCATATATAGTTGAAGTATATATCTCATTAGTTATATATGTGTATCATGTATTCATGTGTGGAAGGAATAACATGTAAAACAAGATAAAAAAAAAGTATGTGTGTTTTTTGAACATATTATTAAATGAATATTTGACCAAACTTATTCCTCGGCTGTCCAAGTAATCTGTTAATTAATTAGATTCAGATAAAATATAGTTTCTTTTCACATTTATATTAATTAACAAAAATGCATAAACTAGAGTACTACTGTTGTTTAACTGGTTGCGGCTCTAATTTTTCAGACAAAAGACAAAATCCATGAGTAAAAAAAATACAAAATCATACTTTAACTGTTGATTTTTAATGGATAAAATAATTAGAAATTGGACTATCAATCTTATTATTTAGGGCACAAAGTCCTCCAGAAGGGCTTGGCGCCCTCAAGAAGGGGCTCAGCGCCCTCCATAAGGGCCAAAAAGGCCTTAGGCGAGCCCGCCAGGGGGCGCCGCCTCAAAGAGTTTCTAGAAGCCTCTAGAACGCTCCAAAACACTCTAAACGTAGCTTTGGACCCAAGCTATTTGGGGCCAAAGCCATGGGAAACCAAGCCCATATGAGACTATAAATACCCACTTGAGAGGCATTCTCAAGGCATCACTTAAACAGACTAAACCCTGGCTTTAGATATTGTATTTACTGCTAGTACAGTTGGCGCCCACCGTGGGGCAGGGTAAAACTAACCTACCCGCACCTCTGAATCATAAACCTTTTGCGATTTGGAGTCGTTCTTAGATCGCAACAACCTTTCCTTGCGATATGGGACTACTTTTTTGGATCGTACAAACCTCTTTTGTGATTTAGAAAACACCCTTTCCACATCGTAACCCTAAAACTGCGATTTGGAAACAAAAATTCCATCACTTCCACGATGATCGAACCTAACGCCATGGAGGCCATGCAGCAACAGATTCAACAATTGATCGATCGCAACGAGGCCCTCCAGGCATCCATGGATACATGCAACAGCAACACACGGATCACGACGAGTCCCAACACGGCGACTTGGACGAACCAGACCCTCAACCACTCTCAGCCGAAATCTGGGGCGCACCAGTCCCTGAAAAATTCAAATCGTCATCGCTAGCCACCTTCGATGGGAAAATCGATCACGTCGAGCACGTCACCACCTTCAACACTTAGATGGCGATCATCAGCGCCGCCGACTCACTCAAGTGCAAGCTCCTGGCAGGAACCCTAAAAGACGCCGCCCTCAGGTGGTACATGAACCTTCCTCGTTTCTCCATCCTCGGGTACTAGGACATGACGCGAAAGCTTATTCACCAATTCTTCGCCAGTCGACACCGCAAAGTCTCATCCACTAGCCTATTCAATGTTCGCCAAGGGCAAAATGAATCCCTCAGAGAATACCTCGCCAGGTACAACGACGCCACCATCAAGGTCATCAATCCCAACCAAGAGCTGTTCGTAGGAGCCTTCCAGAACGGATTGCGAGTGGGCCAATTCAACGAGTCACTTGCGCAGAAACCGGTAGACTCAATGGAAGAAATCATGTTAAGGGACGAATGTTATATCAAAGGAGAAGAAAGCAACGCAGAAAAAAAGGCATGAGACTCGAAGGAGCGAGGACTCAGTAGCACAAACAGTCGTCGGAATTATTACCCCCCGCCCACCAGAGATAGAGGAACTTTCAAGCGGCAAGAAAGACCACGCTCTCGCCACTTGTTCGACACCTACACACCACTCAACACTCACCGCGAACACATCTGGAAGGACGTTTACCACTCAAAGCTCATTCCTGACCCATCAGAACCAAGAGGAGAAGCAATGGGGCCCCACAAAAATGCCTGGTGTAAGTATCATAGAATCAAAGGCCATCACACCGACGACTGCATCTACCTTAAAAACGAGATTGAAAAACTGATCCAAAACGGAAGGCTCCAGGGATATGTGAAGGACAGTTCCAACGAGAACAAACGACGCCCTGAAGAACCAAGCAGGAACAAGGAGGAGGACAAAAATGCAGAGAGACACACCCTGAACACCATCTCTGGAGGGTTCGCCGGAGGAGGCAAATCCAATGCCTTGCGGAAGAAATACGCCCGACAAGTTATGCTACTGGACAACACTGCCGCCACGACATTTGAACAAGAACCTAAAATCACCTTCTCCGCCAAAGCCTACAAAGGCGTCATTCCCCACGACGACGATCCTATGGTCATCACCCTCCATATTTTTAATTGGGACGTAAAGAGAGTCCTCATCGACCCAGGCAGCTCGGCGGACATCCTCTATTACAGCGCCTTCGAGATGATGAGCCTCGATCCTGATCACCTCCAACCTTTCAAAGGAACCTTAGCTGGATTTTCGGGAGAACAAGTACACGTCAGAGGATACATCACCCTAAAAACCACCTTCGACACTGGAAAAAGCAAAAAAACAATCCGTGTCAAATACCTAGTAGTAAAATCTCCCTGCTCCTACAACATTATCATAGGCCTCCCTGCCTTCAACCTATTAGGCGCCTTCTTATCCACAAAATTCCTCGTAATGAAATACCCTTTAGACGACGGGAAAACAGGCAGGATCAGAGGAGACCAGAAGATCGCAGGCGAATGCTACCACAATAGCCTGAGGCTACAGAAGGGAATCAAAAAACCTAGCGATAATGAAGCCTTACGTGTCAACATGATTGACCTTGACCCAAGAGAAGAATAACAACAAGAGCGCCTTGAACCCACAGAAGATTTGAAAGAGGTCCAAATCGGTCCCCAACCCCATCAAACCACCAAGATCGGAACTTCCTTGGAGCCCGCTGAGGAACACACCCTAGTCCTCCTGTTACAGCAAAACTTAAACCTTTTCGCCTGGAAACCCTCTGACATGCCCGGAATCGACCCCAGCATCATATGCCACCACCTCGCCATCAATCCAAAAATCAAACCAATGCTCCAAAGGAAGCGAAAGTTGGGCGAAGAAAGAGGAAAGCAGTGGACGAGGAAGTTAAGAAACTGAAAGAAGCCCGTTTCATCAGTGAAATTAAATACCCCACATCGTTAGCCAACGTTGTTCTAGTTAAGAAAGCATCAGGAAAATGGTGAATGTGTGTAGACTACACAGACCTCAACACCGCTTGCCCAAAGGATCCTTACCCCCTCCCAAACATTGACCATCTCATTTACAACGCATCAGGGTACTGAACCCTCAGCTTCATGGATGCTTACTCCGGCTACAATTAGATTAAAATGGATCCCTTGGATGCCCCCAAGATGGCTTTCATGACGAACAATTAGAACTACCATTACGAAGTCATGCCTTTTGGATTAAAGAACGTCGGCGCCACCTTTCAAAGACCGATGGATACCGCCTTCGCCAATCAGATTGGAAGAAATCTCGAAGTATACATAGACGACCTTGTTGTCAAAACCAAACAAGACTCCAACCATGCAGACGACCTCCAAGAGATACTGCAGCAAGTTAGAAAGTACAACATGCGCTTAAACCCCACCAAGTGCTCTTTCGGCGTGCACGCCGAAAAGTTCCTTGGTTTCATGCTCACCAGGCGCTGAATCGAAGCCAACCCAGACAAATGCCAAGCAATTATAGATATGAGAAGCTCGTCGAGCATCAAAGAGGTACAACAGCTAACAGGGAGATTGGCGACACTGTCAAGATTTCTCTCATGCGCTGGTGACAAAGCATTTCTCTTTTTCACCTCGGTCAAAAAGAAGGAGCAATTCGAATGGACTCCCGAATGCGAAGAAGCCTTTACCCGGATCAAGGTTTTCCTGTCCAGCCCGCCAGTACTACACCGCCCGGAGAAAGGGTCGATCCTGTTCCTCTACTTATCCATTTCAGACAATGCCATGAGTTTCGTCCTGGTCCAAGATGCAGGAGAAGGAGAAAAACTGGTATACTTCGTCAGCAAAGTTTTCAAGGGAGCCGAATTGCGATATCAGAAAATAGAACGCCTCGCCCAAGCAGTCATCACAATGGCGAGGAAACTGCGACCATACTTCCAGAGCCACAGAGTTGTCGTCAAGTCAGAATACCCCATCAAACAGGTACTTGGAAAACCAGATCTCGCTGTGCGTATGATGGGGTGGGCGATTGAACTATTAGAGTACGACGTCCAGTTCCTCCCTCGAGGCAGCATTAAATCTCAAGTCCTAGCCGACTTCCTGGTAGAATTGCACCGAATTAATCCGAAAGTGCGAAAAATGCCAACGTTTTTCAGATAAGAAGCACGCTCCAACATGCGAGCTCACCTTCGTATTTTCACCATGGCCTTTCCACAAATGGGTAGTTTACATCGTGGGACATTTTCCTCTAGCACCAGGACAGCTCAAGTTCCTCATCGTAGGCGTGGACTACTTCACCAAATGGGTTGAAGCTGAAGTCGTTGCGAAAATCACAACAGAAAGGGTAAAGCGTTTATACTAGAAGAAGATCATCTGCCGTTTTGGGCTCCCCAAATACATAGAAAAAACGCATTCACAAGAACAGGTATTATGGTCTTACCATACAACGCCACAATCCACCACCAAAGAAACGCCTTTTACTATGGTTTATGGCGCCGACTCCGTGCTTCCAGTAGAGATCGACATGCCCACATGGCGCTAAGATAACTTCTCCGAAGATGGTAGGACAATATTTCCATTTTCTCTCTCTAACCAATTCTCATGCAGGTCACCACTTTCAGTTTTCACCTCTCAAAACTCACAAGTTATTTTATCAAAACGACTAGCTAATGAGACAGGTTTACGATGCGGCATGGACATGATCGACGAAATCCAAGAGGCCGCCCACATCCAGAAGTTCGCCGCCAAACAACGGACAGCTCGCCGCTACAATTCCAAAGTCATTCCACTCGAAATGAAGGAGGGAGACCTCGTCCTCAAGCAGGAAGTCGCCTCCACCAGGATAGGCAATTTACTACCTAACTGGGAGGGGTCGTACAGAGTGAAGGAAAAGTTATCGCATGGAGCATACAAGTTGGAAGAGTTGAATGGAAACCATGTCCCACGCACATGGAACACAGTTAACCTCCGTCACTACTACAGTTGAAATTTAATTACTTAGATTTCCTTGTTTTTTCTTTTTTTCAATAAGGACGAGCTCTCACGCCGCCATAACTACTACGACATTTGTCACCTTTGATGCTTATTTTTAATAAAAGGGGTAGGGGAGCACTCTTTTCCCATGCAAGGGCAGGGGTTTTTAAAGAGGCACCCTACTTTCTTAGATGATTGCTTCATTCCATCTATACTTTATGTTTGGCAGTATCGACGAAAAATAAAATAGCTGAAACACGCGGGCACCTACAGTCAACGAATAAAAAATCCTAACCCTAAAAGGACTCTAGGTCGCCTACAGTCTACAAATAAAAAATCCTAACCCCAAAACGACTCTAGGTCGTCTACAGTCTACGAATAAAAAATCCTAACCCCAAAAGGGCTCTAGGTCGTCTACAATCTACAAATGAAAAATCCTAACCCAAAAAAGGGCTCTAGGTCGCCTACAGTCTACCAATGAAAAATCCTAACCCAAAAAGGGCTCTAGGTCGCCTACAGTCTAAGAACAAAAAATCCTAACCCCAAAAGGGCTCTAGGTCGTCTACAGTCTACAAATAAAAAATCCTAACCCCAAAAGGGCTCTAGGTCGTCTACAGTCTACGATTGAAAAATCCTAACCCCAAAAGGGCTTTAGGTCGCCTACAGTCTACGAATACAAATAATAGGGTGTCTACAAACATTTTTAAAACAAAGAACATACCGCCAAAACAACGAAAAAAACCATACAAGTACCCTCGCATTAACAAAAATTCTACAAGTACCAATTAAACCACAAGCAAAAATATCACACCAAACAAGATAAATATATTACCAGAATATGGAGTTTTCAACAACGTAACTTAGAAATTAAAACCAGTCATATGTTACAACGCAAAACAGGCGTCACTAACTGACCGCCGTCAAAATACATATTACACGCCCAAAACCAACTAGGGCTCATCCACCAACTCCCCATCTTGAATGATCTTAAAAGGATCAAGGCCACTTAGGTCGACATCTAGAAAAAGAAAAGCAACTTGCTCTTTGGCACGCTCAAATCCACGATCAAAACTCTCTACCGCCTCGCCTTTAGCTTCCTCAACATCGCCTTCTAGCCGAGCAACCCGCTTCAAGTCCTCCTTGGAGCTCGCCCTTAAGGCCTCACATGGCAGTCAACTCTTCAATCTTCTTCGTATACTCCGCCATTAAAGCATCCTTCGCCTCCTGTACAGCGGCATCCTTCACTTCCTTAGCCGTCTCCAAATACTTCTCTAGCACTTTTACTTTCTCTGCCAGCTTTCCCTCCCTCTGCACGGCATCTTCATGTTTCTCCCAATAGCATCCAACATTACCAAGGAGCGCAGACAATGAACGCTGACATCCCTCATCATCAGCGACACCGTCCCTTGTTGACCAGCCTCCATGTCGGCCGGATAGAAGCTCACATTTTCTTGCATATACTTAGGAAAATCGAACTCGTGGTCCCAAAACGAGTTTCCCTTCACACTAGAGAGGGCGTCATCTAATTTCTTACTCCCTCCGCCTTTCTCAACCTTGCTTTTCTTCCTCTCCGGTGAGCCCTTGGTAACTATCTCGCCATCCGAGACCACCTCGACTGTGGGCTCCGTTTTTCTTTTCGTCTTGCGCAAGATGACGCCAGTAGCGTCATTACCAACACTTCCCACCGCGGCCCTTTTCGCCTTAACATCCTCCAGGTTCTTCTTCCTCTCCGCTCCTGTCGTAGGCACTATCGTCTCTACAAAAACAGTCAAGAACAAAAGAATGCAGTCAACAACTATCAATAAACGAAAACTTAATAAAATAAACAAATTAAAGAAGGAATGTTACTCACGCAAGTAGCTCTCCAAACTCTTGGAATCCCCCTCCCTATTTAAAAGCTTCCGTATATTCATAGGAAGCATTTTTCCAGGAAGCACACTAACCCCTTTTCATAATCATCCAACTTATCGTAGTCATATCCCTTTATCAAAGCGGGATTACTGGTCCAGCACAATGGAAACTTCGGCTCGCCATTCACTCTCACAGTGGCCGCCTCACAACCTTTGGCACCACAGGTTCGCAGAAACGTCTCCCTCCAATTGTTATAATGAGAAGCATAAGGGGGAAACAGGCGCCTGTTATGATGAGCGCTGATAGAAACCCATGAAAATTTATCCACCCCTTTCGTCCCATAAAGAGTGAAGAAGGGACCAACAGAGGGCTGAAAGCCCAATCCGTCACATAGGATTTCAAAAGTACGACTAAACGCCTAGTTGTTGGGCTGAAGCTGTGACGGCGCCACATTCAAAATTCTCAACACATCAACCTCAAACGACGTGAACGGTAACCGAACGCCCAGATCTTCAAATACCGCCGCATACATATGGAAGATCTCGTCCTTCACCCCCCCCATGGGCGACGTAGACAGACCTTCTCGCCCTCCCTACAGGCCTCTGTCACTACATCGTCCTCACTCCCTATGGACGAAATGCAGAGTTTGCTCTGAAAGAACGCCACACATTTCGAATCTGTATACACAGACCCAGAACAGAGGACGTCGTCTGCAAACTTCTAGCCCCCGGATTCCTCGGACGACATTTCATAATAGATTCCCGTCCCAACTGGGTCCTGGGACATCATAAAGGAAAAGGTAGTCACTATCAGAAGAATTGTTGGAACCCTCACTGTCACTCCCCGAATCACTCGAAAACAACTCCAGCACAGAATGACCATAGTAGTCCTTTTCAAAAATGACCCAATCGATCGACCCATCCGATCGTTTTGCATGCCTTATACTTTCCCTCCATAGCCTACTCTTCTCCTCAAAAGTATCCGGTGAAAGTTCCCTACCCATTTCGTCACACTCCTTAATAACTACCATGTCCACTATAAACGGGAACGATAAAGCAAAGTTCAGAGAGAAAGGGAGGGATACCTGAATAAGGAGTGAACGCGTAGCTGAGCTTGAGAAAAGCAACCTTTGTGTACCACGAGAAAACCTGGAGAGTAGGAAGCAGGAAATGTGTGGAAGTAGGAAAGGTCTGGAAAACGAAACAGAGAAACAGAAAGGAAATAAAACAATTTTGACCTTTAAATGACCAAGCGCCTAGGGAACCTAAAAAAGTAAACAGTGTTTGGGCACGATTATCGAGAATCGCCCAGATTACAATACATCACCACGAACAAACAGTCGCCTCTCCCCAGCCGTTGGATCCGAATCTGTCAGAAACGCAAAGATCACGCCGTCTCTAAAAGACCTCGCCACAAATAGAGCATGTTGGGTCGTTTCCCACAACCTCGACCTGGGCGCGTTGGGTTGTCGCCTACCGAAAGCACAAAATGAGTACCCCACTTTTTCAGCTCAACAACGCCACATTGGGCTACAAAGCATCAACAGATTCACAAATCGGATCACTTCGCCTTGTCCAAAGGCTCGTGCTTGTTGGGATATAGGTCCTCAAGAACATGACAACTTCACAAAGTTAGTGTCCCCGTATAATCAACATGTTGGGCTATCACCCCTCATGGACCGTAGGCAATCCATTTTTCTCTTCAAGCCTAGTGCTTGTTAGGCTGCAAAAATTTCGACACTCTGACAATTAATCACTTCACATTGTCCCAAAGCTCGTGCTTGTTGGGTTGTGGACTATCAATCTTATCATTTAGGGCACAAAGCCCTCCAGAAGGGCTTGGCGCCCTCAAGAAGGGGCTCAGCGCCCTCCATAAGGGCCAAAAAGGCCTTAGACGAGTCCGCCAGGGGGCGCCGCCTCAAAGAACTTCTAGAAGCCTCTAGAATGCTCCAAAACACTCTAAACGTGGCTTTGGGCCCAAGCTACTTGGGGCCAAAGCCACGGGAAACCAAGCCCATATGAGGCTATAAATACTAGGGGTGTTCAAAACCGAACCAATCCAATAGAAAAACCTCAAACCGAACCAACCCAAATCGAAACCGCAAAAACCTACATTTAGTTCGGATGTATTCGAATCATTTTTCTACCCAACCGCATGGTTTAGTTTGGTTTGTGGTTTTTATTTTACCTACCGAACCAAACCAAACCAAACCGCAATGTAAGAAAAACACTAATTAAATATATGTCACCTAGACCAATACTTATAGAAACTCA
Source organism: Medicago ruthenica (assembly GCA_018208015.1). Taxonomy (NCBI): domain Eukaryota; kingdom Viridiplantae; phylum Streptophyta; class Magnoliopsida; order Fabales; family Fabaceae; genus Medicago; species Medicago ruthenica. The sequence continues at coordinate 10,482,934 of CM031372.1, forward strand.
ATAGAAACTTTTATAAAATGACATATTTTTTCTCTTGATAAATTTCTTCTTTGCATTTTATTTCAAAAGTGTATTCATATGCTACTTGAACTTTTAGTGAATGTTAAATCTTAGTCTTTTGTATTTCTTACAAAATATGATTACTTTTTGTTCACGTTTTAAATTTGGTCTATGTAGTTGGGAAATTTTTTAATTGAAAATGAAATTGTAATGTTAGATGAAATTTAAAATATTGTTGAAAATATATTTTTTACTTGATTTTTAATGTTGGAAAAAAAATTGTATTGTCTCGAAAAAACCGCATCAACCGATCCAAACCAAACCGCATTAGTTTGGTTTGGTTTGGTTTGGTTCGAATTTTAATTTAAAAGTCAACCGAACCAAACCAAACTGCATGCTTTTTTATCTTGCGGTTCGGATGACTTTTAGCCTCAAAACCGAACCAAACCGCACCGCGAACACCCCTAATAAATATCCACTTGAGAGGCATTCTCAAGGTATCACTTAAACAGACTAAACTCTAGTTTTAGATATTGTACCCACTGCTAGTACATAAATAATTAGAGATTTATCAGATATTGTTAGAATTTGTTAAATTGGTTCAAGTTTGTTAGTTCAGTACTTATGATCACTATATAAAGTGAACATACACCAATTGTGATCAACTTTTTCTCATTCATTCAATTATAAAGTACATCTTTCTTTATTTGGCCTAGTGTATCATTTTGATTAATTAGTAGTAATTAAGTAAACAAAAGGGCATGGTAGGTTACCAATGCCATGCGATCAAGGTCAGTCTTTCCTTCAAAAGTAAGGAGATTCTGATCCCGCCAAGGTATTTATTTATATGGTGATGGCAATAACAGTGGGTCAAATGAGAGCTGGGGCCTGGGGGAGACAATAAGATCAGTTGTTTAATTCTAGGTTCCAATAAAGCAAAATAAAAACAAAAGACTTCACTGTAGTTATCACTTGTCATTGATAAGATGGTTCAATGATTTCTCAACAAAAGGGCATGATAGGTTTCAATGGTTTCAATAATTGTTCAACTAACTTCACTTTTTCACTGATAAAAACTTCATACAAGAACTTAAAAACAAAAAACCTATAAAGCACGGTGCTGGACATGCCTTTGATCAGAAGTGTTGGTGCTTTCACTGTTACAAAGGACATTAAGAAGGGTTTTTTTTTCCATTATCTTTTCTCCTGTGTAACATAGGACCTCCATTGCATATCCTCAAATTGGGCCTAAACTCCGCTACAGAGCCTGTATGGGAAAGCTTAGAAGGTCACCCTCGATGTCATCATAAGCAGTAGGACTAAAGCGGTGACGGACGACCTCAAGAAAAATTGGCGAGTGTTACACATGGCCCATTGAAACCAAGCTGACGCAGGACCTTCGAAATGGAACGAAATGATCTGGAGACGAGCCAGTTCAGGCGAGGAAAACAATGAAAACACCAATGATACACCAGTGATTTCACAGAGTGTTCAGATAGCAATCTTCGAGGAGTGTAAGCTCCAAAGAACAAGAGGAAAGAGATAATTATTAGAGAGAAGGATTATTCTGTATTACCATCATACTCCTCAATTGATTACATCAAATGGTTTATAATATATGGCAAATGCACGCCTAACAGAATAACAAGCTGCTGAAATTAAGGGAATAAAGAGGGGAAAAGGATTCAAACAAAAGTGTGCAAATCAGTTATGCAAGCATGAATCATTTCCCACACTCATTGATTAGTCCTCCATCCATGTTGGCTTGCAAATGATTCTTTTCGGCTTAGTGTTGTTCATTAACCTCAATGGGCTCATTAGGCTGCCTTAGGGGCGAAGCTATCCTTGTCCATGGGGTAGCCAAAAAATATATTTTTGTATGAATAATTTAGTATATTGTGTAACTAGCTACCCCAATAATATATATTTAAATACAACAAATGAATTTATTTGTCAAAAAACTAGTAGAAAATGAAAACCAAAAGATATCCACCTGTTTGATAGATGTTTTTCATCTTATTTTGATACTTTCAATCACTTAAACAACTACAAAGAGAGTTTTGTTAACAAAAAAATATTGTCAAGACTACACAAAATATATTTTATTTATTTATTTAGATTTGGCCCTCTAGTGAAAAAATGGCTAGCTTCGTCGCTGCGGCTGCTATCAGGTTCCTTCAGCATGGGAGTCACATTAATATTAAAGGACAATTTTTGTTTAAAAAAGTCTTTAGAATTTTAAAAGACTTTGTAGGATTTTAATGACTTTGATGATTTTCAAAGACTCGAGATTTATAATTTGGATTTCAATGGATTTAACTCATAAGATTTTAAAGGATTTCAAATGATTTTATGGATTTCAAAAGATTTCAAAAGATTTTATAAATTTTTAAAGACTCATTGAAAAAAAATGATCAAAGCACACTCTCTTTCACAATATTCTCAATACGGACTCTTTTATTTATTTTACTTTATTTTTTTATGAGAGAGATATTGAGAGGCAAGAGAGATAAAGAGAGAGGGGGAAGAGAGAGGAGGGAGAGGAAGAGAGAGTGTGTGTGTGTGTGAGAGAGAAGGGAGGAGAGAGAGGAGGGAAGAGAGAGAGAGAGAGGAAGAGAGAGAGTCTTGATTGAATACCAAAAGACTTTTTTTAAGTTAGAAAGAGTCTTGATTTGAATACCACTACACTTTTTCATAATAAAAAAGTCTTTTAAAATCTCTTAAAATCTTAATTCAATACATCCCCCTTAATCTCATTCCATTGTTTATTTCTCTTGCTCCTTTTGATCAAGTTGATGAAGAAACGAGGAACATATAAAGTGAACTGCATCATTGCAAAAATGCTGACAAGGAAAAATGCTGCACTATAAGTTGAATTCCATTTGCTCTTATCTAACTTGATGTTCACCAAAATTGTTGCAGTAAACACCAAGATCGTTGTGGCCAATGAAAAGAACAAGAAGGCAAAACCTGCCATTAGTTTCCTAGGTACAGACCTCCTAAAATCCCACAACTCACATGGTGATGCGAGGATTGAGAGGAACATAACCACTGAAACAAATGAACTTGCAAGTGCTGCAACATCCATGACTATGAACACTATGAATATAGGATGATGACGTAATCTTGGGAAACCGCGGTCGTCTGTGCCTCCAGGGACAGTGTAAGCCGCCGCAAAGACAACTGTTGCGACAAGGACAGCTACTGCAGAACATGACTGAGCTGTCCCTTTTATCCATTCACGAGCATCCTTCAGCAGTAGTTCATGCTTTTGTTCAAAGAGTTCCCATGCAGTTTGGTTGTCTCTGTTTTTGTGAATGATGTAATGATAAGGAAGTTTCTTCTCTATGCGCTATTTGTTTGCACAACAATGTATAGACAGAAAGTAATGAGAATTAGATCAGTGTTAATTCTCAAAATAAAACAATGTATAGACGTATAGTAAAGAGAACTAGATTAGTTTTTTGTTTTTGTTTTTTGAACGGCAAATAATATTATTAGATGAAAATTAGATTAGTGTTACTAGGAATTGATTAGAGCGATTGAAAGCACATGTTTCCTTTTCTTGTTCTTCAAATAGAAAACTACAAATCCTCAAATGAATTATCAAGTGATATTTTTCTCTTGTTAGTGTATCTATACCTTTGTTATATGCTTAGAATTGGAATGCATGTATTGATTTAGGTGCAAATGTAATTACTTGCTTTGACATAATCATAAATAACACTTACTTCAAACCAATGCAACTCCTCTTGCAATTGCAAGGCATAACCAGGTTGCGATCCTCCTTTAAAATCAGCAATATTGTGGAGAACAGTGTTACTTTCGCTGTCTATTTTACAAGCAAGACGTCTCACCATTTTCAGTTTATTCAACATTTGGAAAATTACTAACTGACGATGTTTGACAGCCATGTGCAATATGTTCTTCTCATCTTCACTGACATGCTCAATTGACTGAGGATGAAAATGAATTATACATTCTACTATCTCTATGATTCCTTTACAAGCTGCCATAAGCAATGGTGTATAAATAATAGCATTGTGGCTTGAAACATCTTGTTCTTCTTGTTTATCTTTTTGTATTCCTAAACAAACTGTTCTGTCGATTGCTATTGAACTATGTTGCCATGAATTGTCATTCTTTGCTAACAAGCGTACAAATTCATAAGCCAAGCTATGCATTTCTTTTTTCCTCCAAAGTTTTTTAATGCTCTTCCATTCTAACATAAACAAAATGTACAAGGATTTAACAAATGTGTCGAAACATTCTAGCAAAAAATATTTTGTTGAGAAATGTATCATGAGCAATCATCATAGCTTGCACCTGTGGAAAGAGCCTTCCATATAGTATACGACATCCATGAAAAACCTGCAATTTTGGTTAACAATTTCTAATGTTTGAGCATTGGGCATGTGGATATTTGATTTAGAAGCGACATCAAACAGACATACCTGAGAGCTTTGGAGGTTCAATTTGGGGTGGTTGCTTGCATTGAGTGCGATTTTCCAAATCTTCTTCTTTTTTGGTATTATCCTTAGCATGAAAGTAATATGCATCATCTTCATAATCAGGAAGCACTGAACAAGATATTCCAACTATTAGCTAAAATTGTTATACACTTTTGAAGTAAATAAAGTTTAAATTGTCACCGAAGCAGAAGCTGTTAGTAATAGGCCTCTCATCACTTAGGATCTATGTTAGAATGAAGGCTAGAGATACACTTTGGTTTGTGTAGAAGTTATATATTGTTAATAAATTGTTTAGCTATTATATTATAGGTTTTTGTTTGATTATTGAGAATAATTTCTATGCACTAACATTGTAAAACTTTTTTACAAGTACATCCAATCAAATCATGCCAAATAATTATTTTTAGAGATATTTTAGAATCTAACCTAAAAAAGTGGCATCTGATTTGATTGGTAGCATGTGTAAAAAAAAAATTATAGTATACAAATTAAATCCATAATTATTATTAACATCTTAATGTAGCAGTCATGAATTGGGACAACAGTTATTAGTTATTGTATTTTATGTTTTTATAACTAGAAGGAGTTTAGAATAGAGACAGGTATTGGGTATTTTGTATGTTGGTTGATTTGAGAGAAATTAGGCTTTCGAAGAGGATGGTTATTTTCCTTTAACAGCAGTTTCCATATTTGCTGGTTTATGCAACCATCCCTGTTGGCAGTATTATCGCAATGTATCATCAATAATGCTCACATCTTCTTGGGGCAAGAGACATTTGTGCTCCAGTTGGTGGATATGGTTAAATTCACTTCTTGAAAATGGTTTTTAAGAAAACATTTTGGTCACGCAGGTTCCTCCGACGAGTGGGATCATGAACCCATTCTATGTGGATTTGTCTAGGAGTTCATTGACTGCAGGGTTTGCTCCTAGTCTTTCTCCTGTTTGATTGGGGTTGGTTGATCATGACAAGAGGCTAGATGGTTTTCTGGTGTTGTTTCAATTTTCGCTCTTATTTTTTGTGGGAGAGCTCTTTTTGTCTTTGTTATTGTTTGGCTTGAGTACTCCTTGTACTCATGATTTGTAAATGTTTGTACACTTGTAGGAGACTTCTCCTCTTCATTTATTTATATATTTATTTGTCATTCAAAAAATACTTCAAGTATATATCCATATTATCATCTATTATTCTCTCGATTATCACACATCTATAGTGGTATGAAATGAGACATCGAAGGGTTTGATCCAAACAACTAACATTTCCTCCTCCCTCGTAAAAATTAATTCGCAGCATTTGCCTATAATAAAACAATGTTTTAACTGTAATCACATAACATATATACTCAAACTATAACCACGCATGAGGTTGGGCACAAGTAGTCGATACTCTGCTTTTAAAGGACAAACTCGACTAGTAGCCTAGTAAGCGAGTTCAATCTCTACTGATGAAGCAGTTTATGACCAAACTTTATTTACCTTTCGATTGAGCACAAAATAATTAGTCCAAAACCACTTCTTTAAGATATTGTGTGTGAAAACTAAAAAAATCATATATGATAAATGATAATACAAGATTTGATTTATAAATGTATGATACATTGTCACGATAGTTAGGATTGCTGATCATATGGTATTGATCTTGTCCAAAAAAAAATATTGTGTTTCTGTGAGTAAATATATGTTTATATGCTTATTTCTTAGAGATAAAGTTAGCAGAGACTTACGAAGATATATGAAATTTTCGAAGGCTCCCATCTGGGTTTGACTCTTGAATGTAGATGGCATTTTTGCTAGCACTTGTAGAGCTGTCAACTCATTGTCTTTCTTTTGATAAGCGAGTTCGCCATAGCGTTTCAATAACCATAAAGCTGTGCCTGCATGCATGCATTGAAAATCAACACCTAGCCAACCTCATTTTTCTTCCCAAAGTGAAAGAAATAAGAAAAATTAATAAAGCATAACAGATATAATAAAGCATATCCATACTCCCTCCGATTTTTCATATAATAAAGAAATTATATGTATTGGTCTAAATTTGGGTCACACACATGTACCTTTTTCTTATATAAAAAATCGGAGTAGTAGGATTTATTTAATGAGATTAGTGTTAACTATATGAGTGCATGCTAATAAATTGCAAGAGTTCAAAAAGACAGAGTGAGAGAAAGAAACCAAAGAATTGGCCAATGACAGCAATGTGAAGAATGGACATTTTATCAACAGTTCTATGAAAATGATCCCTTAAATCCACACCCAACTCTTCAACAAAGCATTTAACCAAACTTGTCTTCCCAAGTGCAGCAGCCCTATACACAGGAGTTTCTCCAAGTTTGTTTCTTATCTGTAACAATGGCATAGGAAACTGCTCTGACATTGTTTCCTCTTTTTTCTTCAATATACTCTTTGTCATTTCAACTTCACCTGTGAAAGCCACTTCATGAAGTGGTGTGTTTCCCATGTCATCTTGCATCCTCAACACATGTTGCATTTCTAATGGAATCACCATTGATAGCATTTTGTTGTACATTTCTGGGCTACCACAATGTGCTGCATAGTGAAAAGGAGTGCTTTGATGCAAGTCTATTTGTTTATCCAATAGCTCTCTGTGTTCAACGAAAAATTCTAAAAATCCTTTCCAATTATATTTCTTTGCTAAAATATAAGGTTCTTTCATTTTTTCAATTGAACCTACTTCCCTCATCATCTCTAGCTTGCTCAAATTAACTCACACCACTAGTGATGGAAATTCATATATAGTTGAAGTATATTTCTCATAAATTATAAATAGGTATCATGCATGGATAGGAATCACATATCACACAAGTTTAGGAAAAAAGATTGTTGAGCATATGCTTTGCTTAATTAATTAATAAAGTGCATAAAGCTAGACTAGAGTAATTAAAGTTAGTGGTTTCCTTTTACTTTGGAACATTATTTGTTCCTATACAGTGCTTGTAATTGTGGGATCGACCTCACCCGGTTTTAAGAGTATAAAGCTTGATAGAGGTCATGAAAAGAGAAAAAATTACACAAACTATAAAATGAAATTGGCTAAAGTATGATCACAAAGTGATTACATCGTATGAGGCCATTATTATATAGGCTAACAAACTACCTACCTATCAATTACTGACTATATTTATATTCTATAGTATTGGGTGGACTTGTAGTGTTAATTAATTAGATTCAGATATATAATTTCTTTTGATCTTCACATTTATATTAATTAACCAAAATGCATAAACTAGAGTACTACTGTTGTTTAACAGGTTGTGATTCCAATTTTTCAGACAAAAGACAAAAATCCATTGAGTAAAAATAAAAGGACAAAATTACACTGTCACTGTCAATTTTGGTGTGTTCCAATAGCATAGCCATTTCAAAATAATTGTGGGTCCCACTTGGGAAGTGAACCCACCTAACATGAAGTAACCACATGCTGTTGGCAAACTATCATATACTAATACATACCTTAAAATTCCATATATTCCAATTCACACACTGCATCAAACAATATGTACATTCACCTATATGATATGTCCACACTCCAACATCGCCTTCAATTTTTCTCTATAAATAGTATTAGCATTTACTTTCATAATTTTCACACCAGTCAGTTTGCAGTATTATCACCAGTAAATCATAAAATTCCAGTATGCAATAACTTCAATAAACAAGCAATCCACAACTATTGCTTCAGTTTCACATCAATACCAAACTGTAGCAAACACAAAATAGACTCATTTGCAGTTTATTTTCTTATATCACAGATGAAGTGATTGCTTCTCTCATTGTGCACAGCTGAACAAATGCCCAACCATGCTCAAATATTCTCAAGTGATTTCGAGGCAATCGAGGCTAAATTAAATGCTCTCGGATTCTTGATGCCCAAACCTCCCTCACATTTCACTCTACACACCTTATGACACTCCACCTAATGTATTTTTCTGCTCACCGAGACTTGCCAAACGAAGTTTTTAAAGCTAGATTCAATAAGATTGATGGTTCCTAACAAATGCTTGAAAAGGGAAAGAAAGTAGATTAAGGCTTTGTTTGCGAGTTTGGAGGGGAGGGGAAGGAAAGGCTTTGGGGGGATAGAAATATAAGGAGAAATTGAGAAATCTTTCACATTTTTTGAAAAAAGTATTCTGTTTAGAGAGTGATAAATTAATGGTTATGATTAATATATTTTAAATTTTAAGAATATTATAACAACATATATTAAATTTGAAAATTTCATATAAACTCTCCCTAACCCCCCAAAACCCCTGCTCCAATGCAATTTTTTAGTTCTCCAAATGAGGAGGGTTTTATACATTTTGAAGAAAAATAAGCCCTCTAAAGCCCCTCCTTCCAATGTCCTCCTCTATTTCTTCCACTTACTCCTTCCTTTTTTTCCAAACTCTCCCCTTCATTCCCCTCCAAACTCGCAAACAAAGCCTAAAAGAACTTGCAACACTGATTTGATGAGTATCATCCTACCTCCAATAGATAGGTTATGATTCTTCCACAATTTAATCTTCTTAGAATTGCTTCAATAGCTAGTTTCCAAATATTTTTCCTCCTAGGGTATATTTGCACTCGTAGGAAAGCCAAGATACTTTTTTTTTGAAGAAGCTAAATTAGTCCACCTAAATTGACACTGGAGAGAATCGAACATGAGACCTCGAGGAGGAGCACACTCCCAAGTCTCAAGCCAATACCACCAGACCAACCCAAGTGGGTTGGAAAGCCAAGATACTTAAAAGGAATATTCTCCACCTTACAATCAAGTACAAATACAGCTTGGTTCAACCATGGTTGAGATACATCAATTTCAACGAACATGCTCTTGTGAAAATTAATTTAAAACCGGATGTTGCTTCACACAGTTGTCAGCAAGCCTTTATGATTTTTACATCCCTCCCAGCTTTTTCTCCAAGGATGATTGTATCATCTTTATTAATTAGTAGTAATTAAGTAATGAAAAGGGCATGGTAGGTTACCTTGTAATCAAGGTCAGTCTTTCCTTCAAAAGTTAAGAGATCTTGATCCCTCCAAGGTATTTATGTGGTGATTTGGCAATAAAAGTGGGTCAATGACAATTGAGGGGAGGCAATAAGATTAGTTGTTATTAGGATAATACTTCGGTGACATTGTAGTGCCAAGGTTCCAATAAAGCAAGCAATTGAGGACCGAGTTAAAGAAAACACTCTAGTTATCACCTGGCATTGATAAGATGGTTTCAATGATTTCTCAATCTTCACAGTTACAAAGGACATTAAGAGGGGATTGTTTCCCATTATCTTTTCTCCTGTGGAACATTAAAAAGGGAAGAGAGTGTACTTAAGAGTGGGGATATAACAAGAGTTTTCCACCCTGCATGATTGATTCATCATCATATAAATTGCATCTAGAGCAAGTGCTAACATAACATCAAATATATCACATGGTTCCAACTTCTTTTTAATTCATGTCCATGAACTCAGTAGAGAAATCAAATATGTGTGGTTAAATTGAAGAAGAAAAAAATGGCTCATAAATTCATAATACTCTTGCTAGTCAAAGTAAAGCTGGAGTTGATAGCTACCATACACGTGTTAAGCATTGCCAAATTTAGTGAAATTCTAAACAATTTCTGCTATATATGCAAAATCTGATCTGATTCACTTTAACTAGTAAAACATACAATCAATTAACAGAACAATTGAGGCTAAACAAAATAATAACCAGCACTAATCCACATCATTACATTCATTACCTCTGTTTTTTTTTTCCTTTCTATCTTTCATCACTAAATAAACAATTGAACAATTCATTGTTCAACCAACTTCATCATTCACCAATACAAATTTCATACAAGAACTTAAAAAACAAAAAATTCTATAAAGCACCGACAGACACATACACTGTGTCAGACGGTATCAGACACCAGACACGCCTTTGATTAGAGGTGAACACTTGCGTCTTTCTTTCTCAGCAACATAGTGTTTAACAGCATCCCTCATATCATCAAAACAATCACACCCATCAAAAAAGCCTCTCAATTTCCAAAGCTCACGATCACAAACATCATCAACAAAAGGCTTAATCAAAATCGCATTCTCAGGTTGATTCGAAAACGAAACCGGATTATCATCAACAATAACAACCTTCTTCAAATCCCTACCCACAAAACCCAAATCCTTCACAAGCTTCCCTTCAACATTCCTACACGAATCCCTATAAAGCCGATGCGAAATAAACCCGTTCCGGTCCAACCGGTCCACAACCAAACTCGCATACTCCTTAAGCGCCGCCGTAAAAACCACAACCTCATATCTCAACGCTAACGCTTCCAACAATTCATCAATCCCCGGTCGCTTCAACACGTAGAAATCCATCGGTTCACCGTCAATCACCGGCCGGACTACAAAATCAAATTTCTCTGGCGGTGGCGAAGTTTTTGAATGAACCAAAGTTTCATCTAAATCAAGAAAAACGGTTTTCCGATTTGATATTGAAGGTGGAAGAAGAAAATTTTCGACGCTATCGTCGAAAAGCAGGGTTTTGCAAACGGGGTCTTGCTGTTGAAAATTGAAATGTGTTGATTTCTTGAGGATTTTGTAGCTGTTTCTTTTCCGATTTGAACTGAGACGAGTGAGTCCCAGTTTGGTGAGAAGCTTTGAAATACGGCGGTGGATGGAAGAAAGCACGGCAGAGGAAGCCGCGACGACGTTCTTTATGGGAGTTTTTCGACGCCAACGGCGGTGGTTAATGTCTTTGATTGATTTGGTTGATGCTTTCTTCTTTGTCTTTGAAACCATTTTTTGAATTTTGATTCAAATCTTGAATATAAAAAAAAAAATGAAGAGAAAAAAAGAAAGAAAGATTGTGTTGTTTGGGTTTCTAGTGAGGTGAGGGTGAATTTAAATGTAGGTTTGGTGTAACGGTCATATGTAGGTTCGGAACCGAAGCATATGCTTGTGTGCTTTGTTTGGGTTTCTCTATCCTTTTGAGTGGTTAATGAGTAATTTTGCTGTTGGTTTGTTTCTAGAACTTATCTTTCAGTTTTCATCAGTTCACCAGCTTTTTAGTTTTTACCCTTTCATTTTTGGTATTTTCAGTAATTTTTTAGTTTGTCTACCTACTTCTATAAACTTAAAATACGAAGACAAAACTTACAATATTAACTTAATTTTTTAGCTTGTCAAAAAAAACTTAATATATGTCTTTAAAAAAAACTTAATATATAATTTTTAATAAAAGTTTAGAAAATTTGAAATTTTTATATATGTCATCTTTTTTTTTTGAAAGAATATATGTCATTGTTTTTTTTTATAATAATATATGTCATTGTTATTAAGGTGAATAGGTGATATACTAATTTCTCCTAAAAATATAATATATAAAAGTTTTTTCTGAGGAAATAATATAATATATTATTTCCTAAGGAGTATATAACTTTTTTCTGAGGAAATAATATATTATATTTAATATATAAAAGTTTTTGTCAAAAAAAATAAAAATATAAAAGTTATATACTCCTTTCTAGGGTGTTCAAAATCGAGCCAACCCAATAAAAAAACCGCAAACCGAATCAACCCAAACTGAAACCGCAAAAACTGCATTTGGTTCGGCTGTATTTGGATCATTTTTTACTCAACCGCATGGTTTGGTTCGGTTTGCGGTTTTTGTTTTATCAACCGAACCAAACCAAACCGCAACATAAAAAAAATACTAATTAAAGATATTTCACTTTGATCAATACTCATAGAAACTTAATGAAACTTTTATAAAATGACATTTTTTTCTCTTGTTAAGTTCCTTCTTTGTTTTTTTATTGTAAAAATGTATTTATGTGCTACTTGAACTTTTAAAGAATGATAAGATCTTAATCTTTTGCATTTCTTAAAAAATAGGATTACTCTTTGTCCACATTTTTAATTTGGTCTATGTTGTTGGGAACATTATTGGATGAAAATGATATTATAACGTTGGATAGAATTTAAAACATTGTTAGAAACATTGCCCAAAAATTATCTTGTTTTAGCTTTTTAACTTGATTTTGATGTTGAAAACAAAAAATTGTATTGTCTCAAAAACACCGCACCAACCGATCCAACCCAAACCGCATTGGTTTGATTTGGTTTGGTTCGGATTTTATTTTATAAGTCAACTGCATGGTTTTTCATCTTGTGGTTCGGATGACTTCTTAAAACCGAACCAAACCGCACCGCGAACACTCCGGCTCCTTTCGGGAATTGGTTATCAAACTTTATATATAAAAATAAGGCATAAATTGTTTTTATAGAAGTTTAATTACACTTTTAGATTCTCTACTTTTTTATTATTTTGAGCAATTTTGGCCACTCACTTCTAATTTTTTTTATTTCGTAGTCCTCCATTTTTTTTTAAATATTTTTAGTTGACAAATTTTAATGAGGTGATTTCATTTGTAGATTGATCGGTGGATATTAGTCAAATTAAAATATTGAAAAAAAAATTGGATGTCACGTAACTAATTTTTCCCCTTCTTCATGGTATAACCCTAAAAATTGTGAAACATAACACATCTTACTTCATCTTTTTTTCTTTATTAGTTTGTAGTTCTAAACTCTAATAAAACATTGGCTAAATTGCTATTTTCGTCCCTTAACTATTTTTTTTGGTATCGTTTTGGTCCCATAATTAATTTTTAGTCCATTTGAGTCCTTTAAATTCATCTCTGTTATGCATTTTAGTCCTCTCCGTTAAGAGGTTAACCTCAAATGTCTCAGGCCATAAACCTCATTGATTTTTTTAATTTTAATCGTTTGATATATTAGTCAAAAAATAAACCATTGATTCTTTGAGGTCTATTGTATCTAATAGTGCACTATCACTATCTAATTTTTTTTTTCTCCTTTCTTCATCTCCCATCATCTTCTTCATCATCTCAACACCATCTTCGTCAACCTTCATAAATAAACCCAGCAAAAGAAAAAAATGAAAAGAAAAAAAAAATCTTCATGAATTTTTTGTTTTTATTTATCGTTTACATGGTTTTAATTTTTATTTGCACATCCTGTGAAACATACCTATCAACACTTGACTCGGTGATCTTTAAAAAAAAACACTTGACGCAGTGCTTTAAACAACAACCCAATACCATATCGCCTCCGTTTCAAATTCAACAACGACCCAATACCATAATTCAACCTTAAACCTTAAAACCTTGTTTTGTTTTGTGACTTTTTGACTCTTTTTGCTTTGAAAGTTAGAGAACAACACAATAAACAATGACGGGAATAACTATACTTGTAGATCTATGGAGGAAGAATCATCACTCTGCTTATTCTTACTGTGTTTGATAAAAAAGGCCATGTATTTCATTATGTTTGTTGCCTGAATCGTGAGTAAAAAACCTTAATCGTTTTTTTATTCCGATTCCTTGTTGAAAGACAAATTAAATTCGAAATTGATATGGGGTTTCTTCTTGAAATTGAATCGCAAGTAAAACCAAACTAGAATTGTCGCTTCTCGTTGTGTCAATCGCGACCCGAGTTTGTAAATCGTTGTTCTAGTGCAGTATATGTTTGAGATGATGATGGAAAAATGATGATGATTATGATTTGGGGTTTGAGATTTTGGTTGATTTGGTTGCTGGGATTTGAAAATTTGTGTTGTTTGATAAATGAAAGTGATGTTTTTTTGAGAGAAAAAATTGGTTATTGATTGAATTATGTCATTAATGAGGTTTATGGATTTGATGAAGATGATGATGAAAAGGAAGATTTTTTTTACTTGGTGTATTGGTTGTGAGTACAATATATGAAAACTAGGGTTTTCAAAGTCTGTTTAGGTCATGTCTTGGGAATGATCCCAAGGTTACTATTTGTAACCTCAGTTTGGGTCTATCCAGTCATGGTTTTGGGTCCAAATCGTATAGGGCCAAAACTATGACCAGGGCGCCCTCATAGGCTACTGAGGGCGCCCCCTAGAGGATATCTTTTTAGGAAGATTCCCTAAGGTTATACATGTATGTTAGGTGGGACTTGTGCCCTCCTGGAGGGCGCCCAGCCTGACTCTAAGGGTTCAAGCCCTTGTCTGTAGGGCCTTCATGCCTAAATGGTAAGATCTACAGTCCACAGCCCAACAAGCATGAGCTTTGGAACAAGGCGAAGTGATTAAACTGTTGTCGGGGAATTTGTCTATGACCTCTTTGTTAGTATTGCAAAAGTAAGTATTAGTTTTTATATCGTTCCACAGGGATTAATGTGATATCATATTCCGTTCAACTTCGATTATCGTCTTAAGTTAGGGTTTAATCGTTTGTTTTACTACACTACTCATACTTTTAAAACATAATAAATAAATGGTAGAGTAATAGGACATAGAAGGTGTTTAGGATTAACTTTCATCAATCAAACATTGTTTATATCCGATTGATCATAAATACGAATTCTAGCGTTTTCTTATATATTGCATTATTACGTATTGCTCATCAACATCATTGATTTCCCAAATGACGTCGTGATATCGATTGTATCGTTTAATCGATGATTTCTCAATCTATTAAACGATCCAAAAGCATTATGATCCAATACTATAATGTAATTATCAAAACCAAATCCCATGTCTAGAATTTCTTATCTTGATAGAAAATCATTCTAAACCTAGATTCAAAAGCCTTTTTCAACAACATTTAAATCAAACATAAGATTGAAAAGCAAGAAGAAATTCAATGGTATATAAAAATTGCTAGAATCATATATTGAATAATCAAAAGTTTACAACATGAGTGATTGATTACCTATCAATCCCAACAAAGGAGATTGGTTGATCATTATCATGACAACTCTTGCAAAATAGGAAAGAAAGATGAAGATATGTGAGAGCTTGATGTCTCAAAGCTTCTTAAAATCTTCTTCAATCCAAATCTAATTGCTATTTGATGTTTTCCTCCTTCTATGCCTATTCTCTCTCAAAGATAACAGGTTTTCTAAGCTCTGGAAAATAAGATTTCTGATAAAAAACTATCTCTCCCTTAGAAATGAGCTTAAAATTCCTTAAATATGCTGAGAAAATGCTCGCTCGCTACAAGCGACCAGCCTGTCGCTTGTAGCGAGGACTTCAGTTGGCCAATCATAGAGCTCCACTTCACCATCAACATTAAACCGCCCCTTTGGTCGCTGTAGCGACAAGGTCTGTCGCTACTAGCGACCAGCCTTTGAAATTCCCTGCCTAGGCTCGCTTCAAGCGTCCAGTTCATCGCTACTAGCGATGAACTCCTGATAATCCCTGCCTAAGCTCGCTTCTAGCGATGGATGCTGCGCTTCAAGCGATGGATCACTGAAAATCTCTGCCTATCCTCGCTACTAGCGATGAGTCCTGCGCTTGTAGCGATGGCATCAAGAAAACCTTCTTGTCTTTGCATCAATCAGGTTCAAGCATGTATTTCCTGCATAAACACATGGGGTAAGGCTTAGGATCACATTCATTGCATTTCTAACACATTTATGCCCTAATCCTAAGGTAACTTGTACAACAAGTAAACATAAGTGCCATAATTTGTACCAAAATATAACAACATTTAAGCACTTATCACTCTTACCCAGCACTTGAGACTTACTGGTTACGAAACTATGTGAAAAATATTTAGTTATGGGGCTTGTAAAGCTTTTTATGAGTACTAACTCGATACAGGTGCTGGACTGATCATAGATGCTCGCCTAATATGGGTGCTAGCCCCACATGGGCGCTAGCCCAACATGGGTGCTAGTCCACCATGTTTTGTTTTGGCGCCTTGGTGGGTGCTAGCCCAACAAGAGTATTCCTATTAGCCCAACAAGCACGAGCTTTGGAACGAGGCGAAGTGATTTAAACTGTGTAAAAAGAGTGACTTTAATGAGTGGTTTAGATCGTCACACCATGACTAAGCCCAATATGGGCGTGATACGTTTTGATTTTTAGAGTCAAAGCACGCCTTAATGAGATCCGACGGTTGAAACGGGGCGACCGCTCGCACTCGCTGACGTGTTCGCATCGCAACGGTTCTTGGAAATCATGCCAATTTAAGTGACGTCATCTGCGTGTTTTCCCAGCCTTTTGTACTTTGAACTGCTTTCCGGATCTACTTTCCATGTTTCCTGTTCGTTCCTTATCTTTTCACTTTCCTCACCCTTCTTTTCTCTCAAAAAACGTAACGACTTCCTGGATCGTCTATTGGCTTTGGAGATCGCTGCATCTTCAATCTCCGAATCGTCTGGAGCTTCCTTTCATCCTCGATCTCTCGCTATCGTTTAAATCCAGGTAATTATATTCGATCTCCTCCTTATTAATTAGATTCGTAGTATGGTAGTGATTAAAGAGTGTGATGGGGCGGGTAGGGAACTATCCCCGGCAAGTTCAGAGGAGAGAATTAGGTTGTGGAAGGAAAGCGTTAGACATGCAAAGCGGTCAGATGGAATCACCGACTGGGTGGTGTTTGAGAGAGCTTATTACGACCATTCCTTCTTAGAGGAATTTTCGAGCGATTCGGACGAGGGTGAAGGAGGGAGTAGTAGTGGGGATTCATCTGACAGCGTTATTCTTCCTGTTCGCCCATGTCCTTTTGCAGGAGAGGAATTTGTTACATGGCGTCCTCTAGTGGATTAGAGCAAGAGAGCTTCGCCGACGAAGTGCTTCGTTCAGAGTCAGTGTACATTGATCCCCAACGAGTGGCGTTCTTTCGGAGTAAGCTGCATGTGTCCTCTACGGGATTTGAAGAGGACGTGGTCTTGGAACATTGTCGCCCAGGCGAGAAGGTGTGCTTACAAAGACCGAAGGGGGTGAAGAATGAGATGTTTCACATGTATACAGTTGTTTTTGAAGATCTGGGTGTGAAGTATCCCTTCACGCCCTTTGAGGTCGACGTTCTCAATTGTTTGAATGTTGCGCCGTCACAGCTGCAGCCAAACAGCTGGGCGTTTATACGCGCTTTTGAGATTTTATGCGAGGGGCTAGGCTTTCAGCCCTCGGTTGGATCCTTCTTCACGTTCTACGACACGAAGGGGGTAGATAAGTTGTCTTGGGTATTCGTCAGTGCGCATCCTGGCAAGAGGTTATTCCCGCCCTATGCCTCTCATTATAAGAATTGGAGGCAGACGTTCATCAGGACTCGGGGAAGAAAGGATTGTGAAGCAGCTGTTGTGCAGGTCGATGGTAAGCTGAGGTTTCCCGTATGCTGGACGAACTCTCCGGCGTCGATCATGGGATTTGATTATGAGAAGCTGGACGCATATGACCAAGGCATCGTCTGTTTTTTGGACAAGATGCTTCCTATGAACATTCGGGAGCTGTTGAATAGGGAAAGGGATATGAATAGCTTAGACGCGTACTTACGTGAGTTGATTTTGTTTGTTTGTGTGTACATTCCACTTTCCTATTTTCTTGTCCTCGTAACCTTTTCGTTTCTATTTTTGTATAGTCCATGGCGCCCATGACTGCGGTGGAGAGGAAGAAATATCTCGAGGAAGGCTGCTGAGCGGTTGGCAGCTAGTGACCCTACTGGGCTCATCACACGCAAGCCTAAGAGGAAAGTTGATCAACCGCCTAAGATTCAGTCTGATTTCATCGCGGCGGCCGTGCAGGTCAAGGCGTCGCCCGAGAAAGATGATAAAGGGAAGGCGGTGGCTGAGAAAAAGAGTAAGAAAACGCCCGCCCCTTCCGCGACTATTGCCGCCATGACCAGTGGATCGGTGCAATCCTTCTGGGATAAGGATTTTAACTACGGCGCCTACATCAAAGAGAGGTTGGTCTTTAATCCTGAGGACGTGGAGGATGGGAATCAAGGCGTTATTCCCTTTTTGACGAGAGACGTGGGAGTTCATTGCTTGCGGTCCATAATGATATTGGACGCGACAGACCGGAAACATGAAGAACTGGTGCAGAATGAAGAGGCCCTTCAGGCCACGGTGAGGGCATTGGAAAAAGAGTTGAAGGAGGCCAAGGATGCCAGGGGGAAAGAAGTGAAGGAAGCCCGAGAGGCGGTGACACTTGAGTGTGATAAGTGCATCTCTGATCTGAAAATTGGTTATGCAGCGGATCTTGCTGGGAAGGACGGGGTTATCGCGAAGCTTCAAAATGATGTCGCAGCTGGAGTGGAAAGGGAAGATCAGCTTAAGGCTGAGGTTTCCGAGGTGAAAGGCGAGTTGGCCTTGACTTTTGATGCTGGTTTTGAACGGGCTAAAGCTCAAGTTGCCCTCTTGCATCCTGGCGTTGATCTCTCCGCCCTTGACTCTTTTAAGGTTATTGTAGATGGCGCCCTAGTGGACGAACCATAATTTCACTCGTTGTAATTTTTAATTTTTATTTTGAATTCAGTACTCTTCTTTGAATTTGTAATGATGCATCGTTTTCCTTAAGCTGTTCATCTGTTCCTTTTAGCTTCGAATTTCCTCATCTTAGAAAGCAACTCCTGGGCGGTGATTTTTACTTGTGTTTGTTTCGTAACTTTGTTAAAAATTGTCGGATTGTTTTATTTGCCACATTATTGTTGTGTAGACCGTCTTGTTTTCGCGACGTCTTAGAGCCCTCACTGGGGTTAAGGAATTAGTTGGCGATCTTATTTCTAGCTCACGACATCTTAGAGCCCTCATCGGGGTTAAGGAATTAGGTGGCGATCTCATTTTTAGCTCACGACGTCTTAGAGCCCTCATTGGGGTTAAGGAATTAGGTGGGATCTCATTTTAGCTCACGACGTCTTAGAGCCCTCATTGGGGTTAAGGAATTAGGTGGCGATCTCATTTTAGCTCACGACGTCTTAGAGCCCTCATTGGGGTTAAGGAATTAGGTGGAAACCCTCGTTGGGGTTAACGAATCAGATGGCAATCTCATTTGCGATCTTGGCGTTGTTGATATGTTACAGGTGATGTGAGTGATATAAAACAAGTGATATATATATATATATATATATATATATATATATATATATATATATATATATATATATATATATGTTAATAAGAAAGCAAGGCCTCATTAAAAACCCCCACTACTGTGGGGGAAAAGAGTGATCCGTGCTCCTTTTCATTTAGGCCATACAGAAATATTGCATTACATAAAATAAAAGACAAAGTAACAATTAAAATAGTTTCATAGACCTCTAGCTCGCCTTTGAATTGTTGTGGCGAGCTTTTCCCTGCTTGGTAGCTGAATCATAGACGTGCTTAGGTTTGTGAAATCCCAGAATCATGTTTGTTCCCTTTAGTAGACCTGTCTTGCTAGCTTTCTTTGTGAAATTTCCGGTACGCCAGGCTGGCGTGCTGACTGGCTTGAGCATATCTGTCTGCTGACCTGGATACAGAGAGAGGCGACGACACACTTCGGCGGGGTAGACGCTAAGCATATCTGTCGGCTGACGAGCAGTAAGATTTAGGTTTTTCTTTAGGAGCTCTGTTATGCTCAACTCTGCATCCATCAAACTTCCTTTTGGACCTTCAATTGATTCTGTGCGCTCTTGCTGAAACTCTTCTTCTGGATTTATGCTAACAATGTTCACCTGGTGCGCTTTTGGGTTGCTGGCTCCTTTCCTTTCCCTCTGCAGCTTTAAATTATTGTGATAACATTCTCGGGCAATCTTCTGATCTGCTCTGATGGTGCCGACCTTTCCATTGTCTAGTGGGTACTTCATGACGAGGAACTTAGTGGAAAGATAGGAGTCAAGAACGTTGAAGGTCGGGCGGCCTATTATGATGTTGTAAGAACAGGGCGAGTTGACCACTAAATATTTGATCCTGATGGTTTTGGCGTTGTTACCTGTGCTGAAGGTTGTTTTCAAAGTGATGTATCCACGCACGTGTACCTGCTCCCCTGTGAAGCCAACCAGGATTCCTTTGAAGGGCTGCAACTGGTCCTCGTCAAGTCCCATTCTTTCAAAAGCAGAGTAATAAAGGATGTCTACAGAGCTGCCGGGATCAATCAACACTCTCTTGACGTCCCAATTGAAGATTTGTACAGTGATGACCATGGGATCGTCATCGTGGGGGATTACTCCTTCGTGGTCCTCGCCTGAGAAGGTGATATCTGTCTGGTGCTCTGGCCCCGTCAGAGTGTGGTCATCGACAAGCATTACCTGCCTCACATATCTTTTTCGAGAGGCGCTGGATTCTCCTCGTCCTGCGAAGCCGCCGGATATGGTGTTCAAAGTGTGGCGCTCACCATCCTTTGCCGCATCTTTCTCCTTTGGGGGGTCTTCCGGGGGGGGGGGGGGGGGGCGCCTGTCTCCTTCTTTGCTTTCCTTCACGTATCCTCTTAACTTGCCATTCTGAATCAACTTCTCAATCTCTCTCTTCAGATGGATGCAATCCTCTGTAGTGTGTCCTTTTATCATGTGATACTTACACCAGGCCTCTTTGTCGTTTCCCATTACGTTTCCTCTCGGCGGTGGGGGGTCGGGGATGAGTCTAGAGTGGTACACATCTCTCCAGATCTGTTCACGACGAGTGTTGAGCGCAGTGAAGGATTCTGGTAGGGGTGCGCGCCTATCTTGGTCATGACGCTTGTATGGCGCTTTGTCTCTGTGGGCAGGTGGATAGTAGCTTCGGCGATGGTCGTAGTTACTGGGGCCACGCTCTCTGGAATCTCTGGCTTTCTTTTCAGTGTTGCTTTCTTCTCCCTTTATGTAACATTTCGCTCTGGACATGATCTCCTCCATGAAATCAGCTGGTTTTTGTGCCAGCGATTCGTTGAATTGTCCGGCGCGGAGGCCGTTTTGGAAAGCTCCCACGAACAGCTCCTGGTTCGGGTTAATGACTTTGATTATGGCGTCGTTGTATCTTGCAAAATATTCACGGAGGGGCTCGTTTGACCCTTGGCGGACGTTGAAGAGGCTGGTGGATGATACTTTGCGGTGGCAATTTGCTGAAAACTTGTGTGTTAATTTACGTGTCATGTCTTGGTAGCTGATGATGGAAAAATGAGGTAGGTTTATGTGCCATCTGAGGGCGACATCTTTGAATGTTCCTGCCAACAGCTTACATTTGAGAGAGTCAGCGCCGCCGATGATGGCCATTTGAGTGTTGAAAGCTGTTACGTGCTCCACCGGGTCGCTATTTCCGTCAAAAGACGAAAAAGTGGGTGGCTTGAAGTTTTCCGTGACTGGCGCGTTCCAAACCTCGGCGGAAAGTGGTTCCGGATCCGGATCGATTGACTCGTTTTGTTGGGATTCGTTCCCCTCAGCGTGTTGTTGTTGCTGGATTGTCTCCATGGTTGCTTGCAGAGCTTCGTTGTGGTCGCGAAGCTGCTGGATTTGTTGTTGTAGGGCTTCTAAGGCTGCCGGGTCCACCATCAATGGTGGCGACAACGGTTGTTTGGCTTGGTATGTGAGGACTGAGATCGTTGGTTGGAGATTAGCGATTGGGTTCGCGAATCTCAGGGTTTGGATCGGTTTTTCAAACAAAGAACGGGTTGAAGGCTTGGTTAAGGTCAGGGTTTACCAGGAAAAGGATGGATTTAGGGTTGAATCGCGGCGGATTCAGAAGTTTCAGGGTTCTTCATGAAAGACATGGTGGATTCACGGCGTTCTGGCGGCGTCCGGAGGCCGTGGATCGACTGTTTTTCTTTCGGAGATGGTGGCTAGGTCAGTTTTACCGTAGCCCCACGGTTGGCGCCAACTGTACTGCCTGTGAGTACAACATATGAAAACTAAGGTTTTCAAAGTCTGTTTAGGTCATGCCTTGAGAATGATCCCAAGGTTACTATTTGTAGCCTCAGTTTGGGCCTATCCGGTCATGGTTTTGGGCCCAAATCGTATAGGGCCAAAACTATGACCAGGGCGCCCTCATAGGTTACTAAGGGCGCCCCCTAGAGGATATCTTTTTAGGAAGATTCCCTAAGGTTATACATGAATTTTAGGTGGGCCTTGTGCCCTCCTGGAGGGCGCCCAGCCTGACTCTAAGGGTTCAAGCCCTTGTCTGTAGGGCCTACAGGCCTAAATGGTAAGATCTACAGTCCACTGGGCTTGTTTTTGTTTGTTGTTGATGATGAATATCATGAAGAAGAGGAGGAAAGAATAGGGAAGAAGATGAATAAAAGTTTTAGCCAATGCCAAAATGACACGTGTATAGCAGTAACGTTTTTTTAATTAAACCTTACGGAAGGGACTAAAATGTTTAACGGAGATAAAATTAAAGGACTGCAACAGACTTTTTATTACTTATGGGACCAAAGCGATACCAAAAAAATAATTAAGGGACCAAAAGAGCAATTCAGCCTAAAACATATAAAAGTATAAATTACCCTTAACTTAGTTAATTCCAATAACTTGACCTAGTTGTAATAAGTTCAATACCACTTATCAAATATCTTCACAAGTTTATGGGGAGCGTTCGGAGCAATAAAATATCAATGCTCCAAAATTATAAGAAAAAGATGTCATATATTCACTCAAAACTTTAAGACATTATATGTATGAGTCGCATATGTTATATATCTAATATTTTACTCAATCATAAGTGTTATGAGACTAACGACTCACCCTTAAACCTAACAATACAATCAATCTTATATTGATGAACTTTCATTTCAAAAAATGGTTTTATCATGTTATGATATAAGTTCACTATGCACTATATAAGTTTATCGAAATTTGTTCTTTGTTCCTTTTCTATTGTTATTCAGTTAAAATCTCACCAAGCCTACTTAATTTTCTGCTTAGTATCACATTTTTCATTTCCATTCATCTTTGAAAATTGCTCTTCTCCTATACAGTTTTGTTCATTCTCATGTGATTTGACCAAAATATCCCCAGCGTGACTTAAGTCACATTCGGTATATACGAACGTGAGTTAAGTCACGCTCGGTATATACCAACGTGAGTTAAGTCACGCTGCATACAACGCCAACGTGATTGTTTTAGGTAAGTTATGTTTTCACCAATTTTGCACAAAGATAATATTTTTTTAAGACCTCAAACATACAATACGTTATGTTTGTTTTTTAAAAGCATGTCATGTCTTATAAACATCAATAACAACAATTCATTCATCATTCAAAATAAATCATAACTAAAAATACACAAGTACGCGTAATAAATTCCAAAATTAATAGAATACGACAAATTTATTTAGTTATAATTTCATCTCCATTCAAATAAACAAAGTGTTACGTTACATTACATTACATTATCCCTAAGGATGTTGTATCATCATGATGTTGGATTAAAATTAAATTCATGAAAGTTTGCCGAAAATGTTGGCATTGAAGCGTCTTATACTTAGTGTAAAAATTTGCAAGTCTCTTTCAAAACTCAAAAGAATGAAGAGAACTCAACACATGTATTCTACCGAATCAACTATATAGGTTCTCACACAGAATTCCCTCATATAAGATGAGTCATGACAAAAAGGAGTGCATTTCAATATCTTCTTTTGAACTTAATCCTACTGTCCTGCCAACTGACAAGTTTCAATTGACAGAGGAGCATGATCAAGCTCAAAACAACATCTTAGAAATGCATTCATGTTTGTCACACTCATCTTATACGAAAGAATTCGATGTGAGAACTTATATAGCTGATTTGGCAAAATACATGTTGTGTTCTCGTCATTTTTGCGAGTTTTCAAAGAGACTACCAAACCTTTACTCTAAGTAAAAGACACTTCAATGCCAACATCTTCAACAAACTAACAAAAATTAAACTAAAATCCAACAAAATAATGACACAACAAAATAATACTACCTAAACATCTTCATCCGGCCGAATCAAACTCTTGAGAATATCTTCAGGCGACCTCAGCAACGTGACATCATCTCGAACCTTGAAAAAATTAGGGTTTCCACCGTTGAAGCATACTTGAGCATTGAACAAATTGTCCATTGTTTCAGATCTACACCATAAGAAATTAAAAATAATCAATGAAACACTCATTCAAACATTTCATCAAACACTTGGAGTGCAAATTATACATAAAACGTAAAACTAAAAACTACAACATAAACATGCAAACATCTAAACATTTAAGCAACATAAGTCATTTAGATGTAAACATTGTATCAATTCTTGCAAAAAAAATCAAAATTTAAACAAACCCTAAAACTAAAAAATTTCAAATTTAAGAGGAAAAATGTAACATATAAACATAAAATGACAATGATACTTGATTATGAAAACTTACTTGTTATTGGAGTGGTGGGTGATTTGAAGTTGAAGAAATTTGAGGTTGGATGATTTGAGAGAGTTTTTTGAGATTTGAAAAGTGAAATGGAGAAATGAGGTACTGTCTGAGTTATAAAAGAACGCAACGTGGCATAAGTCACGCTCTGTTTGTGTCAGCAACCAAAACAATCAGAATATCCAGCCTCCCTGTTCTCATTCATCCATTCCTTCATTCATCCATTCATTCTGACATTTTCATCCATTTTTCATTCACTCAATCAATAATTCAATCATTCATTCATTCAAAGTTAAAATACGTAAATTCAATCAAAGTTATATTACGCAAAAATAAAACAAAAAATGTACCAAAATGTCATAAAATGCGCAAAGGTGAGTGTAAATATAATACATCCATGTCCACCAAAATGTCATAAAAAATAACTAAAAATATACAAATATACAGACGTCACAAGACCCTATTCATCTGGACTATGGCTCCTAGTCCTCCTTCGGGGAACCGCCTCCTCCTACAAAATGAGATACTCCGACTGGATGCCCTGCATAATACCGGCAACGACTGGATTCCCAAACACATCAGGATGCCTCATTGCACTGTCCACTCTGGCTCTGATGTTCGCAATAATCTGCAGTGGATCAGGAACCTATCTGGCCCACTGCTGTTGAACAATAACCTCCTCGTAAGGAGGGACAGGAGCCATGTACTCCGCAACGGGTGCAGGCTCGCTCATGACGGGATGAGATACACGGTAGAACCTACTCATGTACCCTCCTGATACCTCCACTGTCGAGCCTCTGCTGTCCGCCGACCCCGAAGCGCATGTGGAAGGACATGGAGCAGAAAATTCTGAAAGGCCACAACTACCGCCTGAGCCTGAAGAGCCTGAATCACAGTAGGAGATCTGGGGACGGTCTGCACATGTTCATACTGCTTGAGAACCCGCTCTGGCAAGTGAAGGCACATAGTTGTCCTGTTGGCCATGATCCAACCGGAGTACCAGCAAATGTTGTGGAAAGGTGTGATGTCCCTCTGATCCTTATACGGCCTCCAGATCACATCAGCATTGACCATCAGATCAATGTAGCCACGGTAGTGTCCATGATCAAAATGTCCCCTGGGCGGTCTCCATCTAGCAGCAAGCGGGGAAGCACGATCGTATCCGAAGCCAGCCTTCTCGGAAAGATCTTCTTGAAGTGCTCCAATATCCATCCCTAGAAACAAATATTTCAGCATCACAAACACATAAACAGATACAATAATATCGTAAGTCATGTATAATATGTTATAGAAAAGAAAAAAAAAAGTACTACCTCAAGTAGAGTCATGTAACCACCACAAGCGCTAATGGTCGGGTCCGTAGCAAGAGAAAGATGTTGGTAGAGCCAAGCAAGTGTCATCCTGCCCCCAGAACCACTCGTGCATCGTGTCCAAACCCTCCATCATAGTCAGCCACAACAGATGAACGCTTCTGCTGTTCTTGTTGGCGAAAATGGTGATGCCAACCAAGTACAACAAAAACGCCTTAATGCACCTCGTCCTAACTGTCTCTTGCTCCTCCTACTCATCTTCATCAGCAGGAAGATGCTCCAACTCATTGCACCTATGCAAGAGTAAGTCATATTATCTCCTCATGCTAGTTATACTAATATACCCACCCCACTGCTT
This sequence comes from Medicago ruthenica, assembly GCA_018208015.1. Lineage (NCBI taxonomy): Eukaryota > Viridiplantae > Streptophyta > Magnoliopsida > Fabales > Fabaceae > Medicago > Medicago ruthenica. The sequence goes on from CM031372.1 coordinate 10,509,165, forward strand.
TTTTGTCTCATCCTCAGCCTCATCCTCTGTCATACCCAGGTCGTTCTAACAGCTCCATACCTCTCTCATATCCTACATCCTCGTCAGCTATGAGCCTCCCAATGATGGAGATGTGTAGAAGACACGCCACATCATCTAGTGTGACAGTCATCTCCCCAATGGGCATATGGAAGCTGCTGGTCTCCGCATGCCATCTCTCTGAGAAGGCGGTGATGAGGGCAGAGTTGATGTTCTCGTACCCAGTATGAAGGAGGGGTGCAAGACCGGATGCCTTCACCCGCTGCTAGAACCATACATGTGCCAGTGTCGGGAGTGTCAGGTTCCCAATCTTCTTCCCGTGCGACAACATTCAACTTATGCGTCATCCGAAACTGAAATACAAAAAATCAAACGAACAACAAACCGTTAAAAATATAAACATTTGAATAACTAAAAAAACATAACAATTTAATCGTAAAAAAAACAATAATTAAAATAAACATTTTAACATAACAATTAAATAGTAAATTTAAAATAAAATAAACAGTTAAATTGACGCGTAGTTAAATTGACTCGTAATTAAAATTGACACGTAATTAAATTGACGCGTAATTAAAATATTTTAACATAAAAATTAAATCATATAATTAAATTAAAATAAACATATCAATTGACGCGTAATTAAATAAAATTAGACAATTATACTTACTTCGGCGTCGCTTCAAAGCCTGCACGCCACGTGTCTACCGAAATTCGGTAGAAGCGTCAAGTCAGTAGGGCCCCCGGGAAAACTCTCCGGTACGGCCTTCTCCTGAGCCTGCTCCTGGGCCTCACCCTCCTGCTGCTGAGCCTGCTCGTACTAAGGCAGATACTTCTCATGTTGCTGCTGATGCTAAGTGGGGTCCACTATCTGGAACGCACCCGCCTGGGACCACATCCTGTTGTCTCCTAACGCCCTGTCTCCTTCGAGGAGCAGGGTGCGCAATGGCCTTTTCAACCCGTGCACTCCCGGTCATGGTCTCCCTGTCTGCTCACAATCTCTCCGGTCTCTCAGACATATCTACACAACATTTATAAAAGCAAAAATCAATGATTTATAAATAATCAACAACAACTGTTCAATTTTGGCAGTGTCATTTCAATCCAAAACCTACCACATTGCATTCAAACTCACTATAATCAACATTAATAATCCAATTTCTAACTAATTTCACCATTAACAATGCAAAAATCAAACAAATTTTCATTGAGACATTTTATCAAACACCTAGAGTTCAACATAAAATCTAAGAATTTCTAACTCTAACCTACCACATTTGAGTCAAACCTACTCTAATCAACATCTAAACAACAATTTCTAACTTAACAATCCTAAAAACTAACATGCAAATCAAACCCTAAAATCCTAAAATTGTGAGATTTCTCAAAAAAAAAAACCAAAATTTAATCTATAAAAAGCCAATGCAATAGGATGATAAACACTTACTTGATTTTGAGGTAGAAATTGACGTTTATTGGATCAAGAATGGTTGAAATCGCACTTTTGAGGGAGAAAATTCGCACTTGTAGGTTTAGAACACAATGGTTATGTACTTCTGGCTTTCTGTTTCTATAGCAAAGCGCAGCGTGACTTAAGTCACGCTGGTATGTACCGAGCGTGAGTTAAGTCACACTGATGTTACCGAGCATGACTTAAGTCACGCAAGGGTATTTTGAGTACTTCTTATGGAGGGAGCATTTCTCTTTGAGAGGACCAATTTTCTTCATCTTTTTCACTTATGTGAATGTTTTTTCAACTACAACATATTGTTGGGCTAGCCTACGTAGCCCTTGTTCGATCTAGTTAATATAAATATTTTATCAACAGATTGTTGTTTGCACCTGTATTTATTTTCTTAACGAGTTTACATTTTGTATCTCTCATCTCTATTTATTTTATCACTCCAAACTAAATCCATTTTCTTTCATTCCCTTTCCCAGATACTCAGTGTCATCTAACCGTCTTGATAGAAGAACAACAACATCAACATCCAAAAAAACCTTAATTATACTTTGCTACAAAAAAAGGTATTTATATTTATATTGGAGTATTTTTCTTTTCTTTTCACTTTGCATGATATAGATATGAATATGAAAGGAGACACAAAAATGAGAGGTACAAGTACAACTTTATTTTTTAATTCAAACAAAACATTAATATTTAACCAAGTGCTTGAATTCAAGAGGTTCATGATTTTCGGTTAAAGACAAATCATTCTTGTTTTTAAGTACAACTCAGTTGATATTGCATGGATTTTGAAAAGATGTTGAAATGCAGGGGAAATCTGAAGATCATCTCTTTGGGGAAAGATTTTTATCATTTTCAATTTTCTTCAGTGGAAGACATGAAGAAAATATGGACTACAAGTTCTTGGAATCTTAAACCAGGTATTCCCCGACTTTCTAAATGGTCTCCTAATTTTAGTATTCACAATCCGAAGCAAACTCATGTTCAAGTTTGGATTAGATTGATAGATCTCCCAAAGGAATATTGGAGACCTAAAACTTTGTTTGAAATTGCTAATGGGGTGGAAACCCCTCTAGATTTAGATGATGCGACTAAGAATCACACTTTTGGACATTATGCAAGGATTTTGGTTGACATTGACATTTTCAAAAGAATTTATTGCTTATGAATGGCTCCCTGCTTATTGTCAAAACTGTGCAACAATTGGTCATGCCATTGGTCAGTGTAAATGGCTGAATAACAACCATAATGCTTCTAAGGAAGTTGCTAAGAAACAAAAAGTTGAAATCAAAACCTCTGAGAGAAGTTGCAGGATAAAGAGAAGGGTAAAGGTAAGACTTCATCTTCTAATGATCCTCAACATGCTAGTCAGAATGAGGTTGCACAAACTGAGTCTCGACCAGTTTTGCAACCATTGCTTATTGATATTTGTGCAATCAATAGGTTGTAGTAAAATTGTTGTAGAGTAGGACCCACTTATAAGTGATATAATAAGGTCTAAGGAGATGGGAACGACTATTCATGTGGAAGATGTCATCAATCTTGTGGAAGAGACTGTTATTCGAACTCTTCCTTGAAGGTGAGAAAAACACAAGAAGGGAGGGTTGAATTGTGTTGGCTTTTTCTTTCTCAAAAACTAAGTTAGTTCAGCTTCTGATGTATGATCAGAATCTGAAACTAAGTCCAGAGTTTAGACGCAGCGGTTTAAAAGTAAATAAGAGAGAGAGAGAGAAGGACACAAGCAATTATCCTGGTTCCTTCCACAACCCAGCAGTAGTCCAGTCCCCTCGTCACTTATAAGATATTTTTCACTATAATCCAATGATTACAAATTGTCAAGCACAAAAGCAAGTGACTTCCAGATGCTCAAACACATAGTAAGAGACTTCTAATTGCTCAAGCACACAGCAAGAGACTTCTGATTGCTCAAGCACAAAGCAAGAGACTTCTCAACAAACAAAATACAAAGAAATATGTTTGGTTTGAACACTTGATATACTATCAGTGTTGTTCACCAAATACAACACAATTATCAGACTCTAGACTTAAGAAATTGTAAGATAAGAAAGTTTGTAAGAATTTCTAAGTGTTGATGCGTATAGAATTTGGCAGAGTATTGACACTTTTCAAATTTGTAGAGTCTTGTATGTTATATGTTTCTTCAAGTCTTCGGTCCTTTATATAGAGGAGTAGAGAGACATTGAGAAGATGTCAAATCATCAATAGAGTCGTTTGATTTGAAGCTTGATTCAACGTTGATTTGTTCCTTGATTTGGACCACGTACCATGAAGAATACCGTTTGAATCCTTTCCTTAAAATGGATTGGATGTCTTGTCCAAGGAGACAAAGTTGCAGAGAACGTTTCTGACTCTGAGAAGTTTGCAGAGGTCGTGGTTGTACTATGTCCTTGATGACAGTGACACCAGTTGACTTATGATACTTCAGACTTCAGAGTCTGAGTCTTCAGCTTCTGATCCTTCAGACTTCGGAGTCTGAGTCTTCAGCTTCTGATCCTTCAGACTTCAGAGTTTGAGTCTTTAGCTTCTAAGACTTCAACTTCTGCCTTGCAACACAAGCTTCTTATTAATTCCATTGCTCTTAACTTGTTCCTTCAGAACCAAACTTTGATACTTGAATAATTTTTAGTCTATGATCCTGCACACTTGGAACAAGCATTAACATATCCAATTTTCTTTTAACACCTTGTTATCATCAAAACTCAAAAAGACATTGTTTACACATTTTGTTCCAACATTCATGTGCAGCTTGTACAGGTGGGAGACATTTTAGTTCATGATTCTCATATGACTGAGGAACATAACAAGGACCAATACTTTCCTGATATACGTATCATTGTTCCTTGGTGTGATGCGGTGACCAATATAGATTACTTCCAAGATACCACTCCCAGTGATCTTGAGCAAGAATTTGGATCTGATAGGAGGCAACTTGCTCTGGTTGTTCCACCTATTCTTGTTGCGTTCCAAAGTGATATGATTTTCTAAGACAATCCTGAGATAATATGGCTGAAGTTGATGTCTACAATCAACAATTTCAAATTATTATCTCAAAGAAAAAGAAGAAACATCAAAAGCAGCAGGCAGAAGCTAGCAAAGGAACTTACCGTACAAGGCTCAAGGTAAGTACTTCTAAAAGTTTTCAATTGAAGCTTTAATCTCTCTTTCTATCGTTTTGTGTTTTCTTTGAGGGTTTTGGTTTATGTCCCCCTTCTTCTTGTACTTTATTTCCTTTATATATATATGTATATATATATATTGGGTGTGGCAGTAGGAGACCCCTCTTTCACATATTTCGCCTAAAAAAAATGCAGAGCTTTGAATTCAAAATTGAGATTCCACATTTCTCTATACTTAAAGAGTGTGAGTGTAAACTAATAGACAAAAATAAATAACTTATTCTAGAGAAACTGAGTTAAAAAATGATGAAAAAAATCATTGGTTAGACTCTATATATCTTCCATTCGAACTTCATATTACTATAATCTCCTTGCACCAAGAACTAGGATCATACAAAAAAATTCTTAAACATGTTAATATTCAAGAATATAATATTAAGAAAATAATAATCAATTTAGTTAGATCCTCACTCACAAAGTTGAACAACTTGTGAGAAAACTATTGCAAGTTGAATATAGTATTCAATATAGCTTGGTTAACTTCAATATAATATGAGTAAAAGTCTTAGATTGATAACAGCGAGAGGACTTGATTTCAATTTTTTAAAAAAAAATGATAAATGAAAAAGCTAATGCTGGTCCAAATGGAGTCAAAATAACAAACAAAGATTTGCCGAAAGAGACTTAAAAATCTTATACAATGATTTTGTCATCAGGCTGCTAAACCACATGCACGTATGAGGACAAAAATAAAATTGATTTAAGTATTAAAATTTCATGATGCAAGTAATTAACAAGTTGAGGCTGAGGAGTGGACATGTTGAATACGATTTCTCCTCTAAATATATTTAAATATTCCTTGTGGGGAAGGAATCTAATTATTAAGATTGGAAATGAAAGGCCCCCTTTGATTCTTTTATCCCCTCCTCTCAAGCCCTACTAAAAATTGCTAATTTCATTTCTATGATTTTTCCCTATCCCGAATTTTATTTCCAGTTCTTTATGTTTATTAATTTGTGAAGTGTATGCTCATTTCAATTTAAACATAAACTAAACCAATCATCTATATATTTCAGTAAAAAACTATCTTTGAAGAAATAGACCATGTAAATCGAAATATTTCGTATCACTCGTTTCTTTTTCAAATAACTCAATTTAACATGACAGATTCGTTGTACGTAGCAAATTAATGATTTGATGTTTGAATTTGTTCATGATGATGATTAGCACTAATAATTTTTAACCGTAAAATGATTAGCACTACTAATGATTTTAAACCGTACATAAAAAGGGATAATGATTATTTCAAAAAAATAAAAATAAAAAGGGATAATGATAGCCTGTTCTATATATTCCTTTTTTTTTTTAACTTGTCCTTATTTTCATGTTATACCAAAATTAGTAATCCTTGTTTGATAAAAGATGGTAACAAGTTACAAATCTCAAGGAGTTCAATACACAAACCCAACCGCGATTAAGGGTGTGTTTGGATTGAAGGTTTAAGAGGGAAAGAGAGAAGATAGTTTACTTTTCTTTTTTAAATTACGGACTATATAACATGTTTTTCTAAAATCAATTAAGTGTGATTGAATAATTATATGATCTTTTATCATGTTAATATGTTAACTTTTTAAAAAACATTTCCTAATGTCTGTAATTTAAAAATAAAAAGTAAACCCTCCCCTCCCTTCCCCTCCCCTCTTAAACCCTCCATCCAAACACACCCAAAGGATAATTCTACATTAAAAGATTAGGAAATTTTGGATTTTCAGACGGTAACAACATCATATAAAAAGAAAAAGATACATTTTCAACTTTTTTCGAAAAATTTATATATATAAAATCTTTCATCTCTTATAGACTATTTTCGTAAAAAGATATATTTCCACAACTGAAAACTGATATGATTGACAATTTTTTTTCTTTTTGTAGATTAAGAAATACGTGTTAACAATATAGGGTTTCAAATAGAACAACAAAAAGACGGTCATGGTTTCAATTATATAACAATAGCATTTATTGTCAATATGTTACAACATCTATACTATATATAAAGAAAATAACATGTTTTTGCCTCTTTTGGGCTGACTTTTCTCTTTTCAAAATTACCCTCAATTTTCAATACAAATAACACATATAATAAATAGATAAAATTAAATTCAAATATTAAAATAAAAGTGTAACAAACACGATATGAGTATATTTTTGAACACAATATGAGTATATATATGTCCATTTTTTTCCTTTATCCTTTAAAAAGTGTAACAAACTAGATGAATACATTTATACTTACATTTTCATTATCTCAATTATACCCTTAAACAATTTTTTTCTATAATAAAGATTATTGTTGGTTTCATTTAAAAAATAAGAATTTAAATTATATTTTTTTGTTATATTGTTGGTGTCATTGAAATAGATAATCATGGTTAGTTTGATTTGTTATAATTTGAAAGCAAAAAACATTTATATTTTTACTTTTAATCAAAATCAAAATTTCATAAAAAAACACCGTTCATAATTTTCAAACGTTAGCGCAATAAAAAGAGCAGAAAGTCGGGCACGTGAGTGCCCGTCTTTTTGCTAGTAATATATAATAATACTTAATAGACTACTAACTTAGAAACATAAAAGCCCAATAACTCAAGTCCAATACTTTATTATCTAATAATACGTATCACCTGAAACTCGCATACAATTGTAAGATTGCACACAATTGTAAGATATCGGATTCGAATCCAAATGAAGGTTGTTAACTAACAATGACGACATTTACAATTGATCTTTTTTGGTTACAAGGCTAATGAAAACAACAAAACTAAAAGGAAGAAAACAAGCAAAAACAAAATTACTCTCTAGAAAAGAAAGTATCAGCCGCATCAATCTTTAGAACGTTCAAAAGATCTTCAGACGGAGAAGCATGGTGGAGGAAGTCTATGTCCAATAAAGTTTCAAGCTCAACTATAAAATCCGTACATTGATTTACCTCTTGAAGAGTGTGGCAAATTGCAATATTACACTCCTCAATCAATTCATCTATGGAGAGACCTTTTATGAGGTTGATCCAACGTAAAGAATAAGAGTATGAATGAGCTCAAATTTTATCCTACCAACCCAACATTACGATCTAGACCTTACCAACATTAACAAATTTTATCCTATAAAACTATCATTAACTATATATGTAATATTGTGTCATTTCTTTTTCTAGATAAGCGTTAAATTATAGTAACTAGTAAGTGTTTTAATACTTTGGCTAAATGATCTAATCTGGTAACAAATAAAAAAGATCTAAACTGTCCTTTAAAATGCAATATTGACATTTGTTTCTCCATAAATCAAAATATTGTTGATATTGGTTTATAAATAAAAATGGAGTTTCTGCTGCTAAAAAATACTCTCTATCCTCACCTGAGTTAACTGTCCATGGAGTTAATATCGAGTTTGTTTGTGTATGATGATAGAACTAGATGACAAGAAAATTATTTTTGAGTTGAATGTCAAATATATGGTGGATAGTTTTCATTAGTCTTCTAGTTGCTTAATCCAATTTTGATTAGTCTTTAGTTGCTTAATCCAATTTTGGTACCATTTTAGAAGATCTTAGAGCTTTACTTATAGCCTGTTTGTTTGTGCGTTGGGGAGAGAGTAAACGTGCGCTTATTGAGAAGCCACAATTATTAGCTTCACAATATCACGTTCACTTTTGCCTCGGGACGCGAAAATCATGCCTCCACCGCATCCAAACAATGCCTCAGTCTTTTGTTTTTTTTATCATAAAGAGTCTAACAATAAAACCCACTCGCAAGTTTGAAGCCGAAGCCATGGTTCATCATATCAACACTTTTTACCACTCAATTTGTATTTAAGACATTTTTTTTCCAAGTATCTCCACCAATGTATATATAATGTCTCTATCAACTAAGTTATATTCACAGGAACTCTACTTAGGACTTTTATAACGGATGGAATGCATTAAAAACAAAAAAAAATGGGAAAAAAGAAAAGTTTTTTTAAAAGGCAATATCATAGTATAAGAAAAATAATGTTATTGGACATTTCTTGAATTTGTTTATATGTAAAAGATCGTTCTTATCAAGAGTTTAAAGATTATTCCTTTAAAAAAAATTAAAGATTATAAATGGATAGTGAAAAAAACAGATTATAGATGAAAATAACAAACAAATTCATTGAATCATATATATTTTCCTTTCATGAGCATTGAATTGTTTATATGGACCAAACTGTTTCCTTTTCACGAGCATTGAATTGTTTCTTAATATCTACTTGTTAGATTATTTTTTAGAATGAATATCTATTTTAGTCTTTAAGAAAACTATGAGACTTAATTTGGTCCATAAAAAAAATAAAAGTAATTTTTAATCATTAATAAAAAATTGAGAAAAGATAATCAATACCTGACCCATCGTCAGAAAATTGACAATTAAAAAAATTGTCAATTGTGATAATATGGTCTTAACAATAATAAAGATAATTTGATCTTGAGAACAATTGAAAAAAATTGAGACGATATAGTTGTTGCCTAAACTACCGATAACTGGTGCAAAAAGGTGGTATTTCTAGAGACAATACAGTTGTTTATGGGTAGCTTGGTCGTTCATTTGAGCATAACAAACAACTTCACTTCATGCGAAGTTGTTGGCTGACATGCATGCTATAAAAAAAAAAACTTGTTCTATAGAGGTTGTTTTCATCTTTGGTTGGAGTGTGACTCTACTTATATGTTTTATAAGAATCGTATTAACTTCATTAACAATTGGCTAATAGATAGAAAAATTGTATCACTTTCGTTAAAAACATGAATTTTAGTGTCTTTAATGTTTAAAGAAGGAAATAGTTGTGCAGATAAATTAACAAAATTTTAGTATCGTTTCTCATGGCTTGCATTGGTGAAATTATTTGGCACAATTTATTAGAACAAATTTCTTCTGAAATAGATACTCCCTAAAGTTTCAATCATAGGCAACAATTCACTTTTCAACTTTATTTAACAACTTATGCATTTGGTCTATATTATAGGTCAAATACATTAGTTGTTTATTGAATCTTAAAAGTGGTTTTTTTCTTATAATTGAGACATCAGAAAGTATAGTTTGTGTTTGAAAATTTAGGTGTCATACCATCACCGCATGTTCGGTCAATGCTACAAAGTGTAACTTTTGGCTCTACTAAATTTTTCATCGTGATTCTATACAAAACACAACATATACACAATCTTATGTTTGCCCCTTGATTTTCTTCTCTTAATTAATATCTTCCAATGCGCTACTAATGATTGTTAACTACCGGAGTGTCAACAAAGGTTTTCATAAGTTAGACAAAGATCAATTATGGCCAAATCCGTCATCCTACCTAATCAAATTACATTTATTTTAGTTGGATCAAACATCCGTATTTTTTAATCAAAATTAACTCAAACAAGTTATGAATGAGTTAGGTTGATTTCGGTCAGTTTTGATAGATAAATTACTCATAATATATTGGTATTATTAAATTGACAAGATTATAATTTTTTAGGGGTAGATTATAATTATAATTATTTTTATTTTTGTTCCCTTAAAAACTAAATTAATTTTTATCACCACACATAGGTAAGCAATGCGTGGCTAGATATGATTCGAAGGAGTGAAGGCAGGCCCTGATAGAGTGATTTGAGCACTACTTAACCCTCTCATCACTTCACCACTATCCCCACCGCACAATCCATTTCCTCCTTTCCTCCGCTTCCATTATAACCCACATTTTATCCCCATTTTACCCCTCACAATGGAAGGATCTGGAGTCGTAACCGTCTACGGCAACGGCGCACTCACCGAAACAACCTCCACCACCACCAAATCCTCCCCATTCTCCGTCAAAGTCGGCCTCGCTCAAATGCTCCGCGGCGGCGTTATCATGGACGTCGTTAACGCCGAACAAGCTCGTATCGCTGAAGAAGCCGGTGCATGCGCCGTCATGGCCTTGGAGCGTGTCCCCGCCGACATCCGCGCTCAAGGCGGCGTTGCTCGCATGTCCGACCCTCAACTCATCAAAGAAATCAAAGCCGCCGTCACCATCCCCGTCATGGCCAAAGCCCGTATCGGTCATTTCGTTGAAGCTCAGATCCTTGAATCTCTCGGAATCGATTACGTCGATGAAAGCGAAGTTCTTACCCTAGCTGATGAAGATAACCACATCAACAAACACAATTTCCGTATCCCTTTCGTTTGCGGTTGTCGTAACCTCGGTGAAGCTCTTCGCCGTATTCGTGAAGGTGCTGCCATGATTCGTACCAAAGGTGAAGCTGGTACTGGAAATATCATTGAAGCAGTTCGTCATGTGCGTTCTGTTTTGGGTGATATTAGGGTTTTGAGGAACATGGATGAAGATGAGGTTTTCACTTTTGCTAAAAAAATTGGTGCTCCTTATGATCTTGTTATGCAGACAAAGCAGCTTGGTAGGCTTCCTGTTGTGCAATTTGCTGCTGGTGGTGTGGCAACACCGGCGGATGCGGCGTTGATGATGCAGCTTGGTTGTGATGGTGTTTTTGTTGGTTCTGGTGTGTTTAAGAGTGGGGATCCGGCGAAAAGAGCGAGGGCAATTGTTCAAGCTGTTACTCATTACAGTGATCCTGAGATTTTGGCTGAGGTTAGTTGTGGATTGGGTGAAGCTATGGTTGGGCTTAATTTGACTGATCATAATGTTGAGAGGTTTGCTAATAGGTCTGAATGATTTGATTATCATGATGATTCTCTTTTGGCATGGAAATTTCTGTCTGAAAGGCTTTTATTATACGCTAGTACTTTTTAGTTGTTTTGTTATATTTCATTTTAATAAGGTTATCATGTTTTTGGTTCTTATGTTTGAACTGTGTTAGGTGGGGAAAATTGAAAAGAAAAAAAAAAGAAAGCAATTAGCCTTTTGTGGCTTGTAATGTTTCTGATACTTAATAGTGTTTAATCTAGTATTGTTGAATTCATCATAAACTAGAACCATTCTTGTTGGAATATTGAATTCTGTTATATTGGATGTTAATCCCTTTTACTTTTGGTGCCCAAATACTTGGAGCCTATATTGATTGGTTTATTTGAGTTTATCTACTAGCGTAAGTGTTGTATGATTGTTTGAGAGGACTTATGAATACCTCTTATGACATTGTTTATAAGCTGTTTTTAGCTTATTTTCACAAGTTCTCCAAGATAGCTTAGGAAAACAGCTTATAGCTTATAGGAAAACAATTTGCCTTTATTTTAGCTTTTGTTGTGTTACTGCTTTAAGCCAGTTTACCCAAATAGGGCCTGACCAGTTTGTTATTTTTGGTGGTATTTGATATATTTTGAGAACTGTCCTATTGCATTCTGTAGTCGTTGGTTTCATTAAGGAAGAAAAACCACATTTTTTTGTTTACTTAGTATACTATGCATTAAGACAAATAAATATTCATATGGTATTCTCTCTCGTTTTAACCTGATTACCCGATGTTTATTTTGACTGAATATTTCAATTTTGTAATTTGTGAAATAAGATTACAAAATGACAAATTTTATATTGGATGAAGGAGAAGAAGTGTACGTGGAACTTATTGTTGGAATAGGGTCTTTATATATTGTTGTCTTATTTGCAATTTATGTTGCTGGATTGAACATGGAACACAGCCTAAAGCTTGTGCACGAGTGTATGACAATTTTTGCTGTGTTTGGAAGTAGAAAAAACAGTTCCATAACTAGTGGTCATAGTGTATCACTTTAGCCCTATTAATAATTTTTTTTTTATCATTATGATATTATAAAACATGAAGAGACTATTTTCCACTTAAGGCTTGGTCACTATACAGTCATCATGTCACACAAAAATGTGGAGCCAATAGCTTTACGCAGTGGGATGTTATATGCGGTCTTTAATTTCTAGACTAGATAAGATGCTAATAGTCGATTGTTTCTATGGTGTAAATTCACGGGTCAACATCTTCTCCTTTTTAAAAAGTTTGAGAGGTCCATTTATCATAGAGATGAACACAAATGAGATTTTTCAAAATTATTTTAAAAAACAGAACGCAATAACTTCAATAGGACTATTGTATTTTTCGGGGATTTTTTTTTTTTAAATCATAGTAATTTTTCATTTGTGTCTATTTCTTTCATAAACCAAACTCTTCATTTCTTTTGAGAAATGTAGAGATCAAAACTCTAAACTCAGAATGTCTTTCTGCCATTTATAGTCTTCTTTACCTTACATCTCTTTCTGCCACCGTTTATCACTTTTTACAACAACTCCAAAACTACTTATCTTTTTTATTTCCCCCCACGTTTTGAGCAAAAATAGAGAAACATGCCTAATCTCTTAGGATAGGGCAAGGGCAATTGTAGATGAGTGTACTTGTTGTAAGAAGGCAACAATGGCATGTGGTGTACACAATAGGAATGGCTATCAACTTGCCATTGGGCATGGTTGATGGCTACCACATTGATAGTGTATTTTGATGTTAGGCGAAGTCAGACACCTGCGGAGTCCACAATATTGCATTGGTATTGAATGAGCTTTGCAAAAGGTTTTGTAACCATTAAATGGAACACTGATAAGATCCCCACATTAGGTGGCAACGGGACAATTTCCACATCAATTGCCCAAGGTAGAGAGTTCACGTTGAGAGAAATAGAGAAGGACATAATGGGAATATTCACATGGCTGAGAGTGAGAGCAGGAAATGACAAGTGAATTGTGCAAGGGAATTCTCTTACAAGGATTCTCAGTGGAGAGAAAAAGGAAGGGATTGAAATCATTGAGCTTGTTAGGCAGAGAGCATTGTCTCTCTAAAGGAGCTATGGACAATAGGAACTTCATCCTATTGTATTTTCCTTTAATTTTCAGAAATAATACACTATATGATTTTCAGTACTGTCTTGCTTCCTTCCATTTATTGTTTCTACATTCTGGGTTCGCATCAGATATTATATGGCCATTTTTTTCCAATCACATCTTGAATTACTTCAGAAATAAGAAGAAACTGATAACAAAAATACAGGGAGAAATTGGACTGCCCTTCTAACTCCCCTTTATGGCTTGAAGAATTCTACCCTAGTGGCATTCCACATAACATTGCTTTGCACACTTGAAATGCACTTTCAGGAAAGTTGGTTCCCCCAAGTACTTCCAGAATGAAGTGCCATTTCAACTTGTTATGTGCTTTGGCCAAATCAACTTTAATAGAAACAAGCCTTTCTTACCCTTTGACATTCGCATGCTGTGAACAAATTCTTGAGCAACAATAATATTCTCATGGAAACTTCTCCCAGAAACAAAATCAATTTCAAAAGGAGAGATAATGTCTGAAAGGGTAACTTTCAATCTATTTACAACTACTTCAAGAATTTGATGAGAATATTATTGACAAAAGAGGCTTATTTACCGTTGGTATTAAGTAGATGTTAGTTTTATTCACAACTACAATATCTTTTGGATGATCCAAACTTGCTTGACAAAGTTGGTGACATGTTCAGCACGGTATTCCAAGATTTCTGATAAAATCCTGCCGGAAAATCATCGAGTCCTGTCCAAGTGATTTCCACTCCTCATACTAAAAAACCATTTGTAATTCCTTGTTCTCAAACATGGAACTGAGATTGTTCATCACTCATCGGCCAAGTTCAGGAAAAGTAAACTGAGTTTGGAATCAATTCATATTAACAAGAGTAATTGAGAACAATACTTCATAAGAAACTGAGCTTTCTACTCCTCTGAGTTTCTAAGCATTTGAATTTTCTTATGACAATGCTTATTATTCATTTTAATACAAAAATGAGCTTTTTGGCTATGGATTTCTGGAACCAGTTAAGGTCTTATATTATTTATTAATACAAAAACGTGGCTAATCCACCCTGACAAGCCTTTTCAAGTCTACAGAGATAAATGTTGAATCTACCTTCATTTTAATCTTTTTTTTTTAAAGCATCCAATTTTTAACAACAAATTTCTTTTTCTAATTTGGATGCTACCAAAGGTCAAAATCATCCAAGTTACTCAGAGTTTGTCACCATAACTTCATAATTCCCCAGCAGTTAGATATAGATTAGTGGATACTAGTCCTATTAGATAATAGTATAAATAGCTTGTAACCGTCTCTTTAGTGGGTAACTTCCTCGATTAATATGAATGTCATGTCTCATAACATGGTATCAGAGCTAATCTGGTATCCACCTTGAAGGGATTTTTTCAGCTGCATTTTCTCATCTTTAGTTTAACTTCTCCTTTCTTGTTTCCTTTCTCGTACGTTTCTTTCCGATTCAATTTCTGGATTTCAAGTCTTCGATTCAATTTCACTTGATTCTTTTCCGATCGATTCTGTTTCTTCTCACACTGAATTTCATTTTTGTTTTTCTTTACGATTGTCTTCGCTTTGATTTCGATCGATTTTATTTACGATCCGTATCTCAATTCTGTTTTGCGTGTCTTCTCCTTCGCGATTCTGTTCGCAATTTGGTTTAATATTGTTTTCATCTTTTTCCCCAAATCGCAGGGTTTCGTGAGTCAAATTCGATTCCGATTGGTTTTCTTGTTTTTAGTCTTTGATTTGTTTTCACTTCCTTACCTTCTTGATCGATCGAATTCGTTTTCACCTTTATGAATCTTTGGATTTCACGATTGAGTTTGTTCCTGTTCCTGCAATCAAGATTTTGTTTCCATCGCACTTAGTTACAGTGTGCGATTTCGTTTATGTCATCCCCCCCCAACTTTTAGGGTTCCAGAATCAATTGTGTATGAATTTTTCGATTTCCCTTTTCTCCTTCTCTAGCAATCAAATTGCTTTATTCTGATTATCTCATTGAGATTCCGCTTTCGGTAATTTGTTAAGTTGAGATTATGCTTGTGTCACTTGTTGGTTTTGTCAATCACCGTTGGATTCGGTGAACTTGTGATATGATGAATATATGTATTTCTCACGTTAGAATTGTGAAGTTCTTCTTGTACCAAAAAAAAAAATTGTGAAGTTCTTGAAGCTTCAACCGACAATTGTTCAATTTGCTTTGAGATTTGAGTTCGAGTTCGACCGTGTCCACAGTGGTTGTTGGTGAGAGTGCAGTTGTGAGAATTGCTTTTGTTGAAGCCTTTTCTCCTATGGTTTGATGCTTTTGGTGCATTCCACATCTTGGTAAAGTGTTATTGCTTATGAGCGTAACTCTTTCTCGATATCTTGGTGCACCAGAAGTCTAACCAGAATATTTACATTGTCGTCTCTGGCTCATTTGACTGCACATGTAAGTTCAGATTTATTGGATTTAGATTTGTTTGATTCTCATAGTTTTCATGAGAGGTGTTGTTGCTTGCACTAACTCTTTATTGGTATCACTTTGATCTCATATGAAGCTGCACTTCTCCATTGGTTTTGTGCATTTTCTTTAGTTTTGGTGTTCATTTCTCAATATTGTTTGTAAAAGTTTTCCTTGAAGATGACTTTGAGAATTGAATAACGAGGGATTGGGCACATAAGCGATACAACATATAGTTTCGTTTTGATTAGTTTTCCTTCCATCTGCATCACTTGTTCTGCCATGTCTACATTTGGGCACTTTGGGTCAAAATTGCATGTCTTATGAAGCTCCATGACGATGTCTTATCTGTGTGTTGTTTGAAACTTTTACATCATTGGAAGCAGCTTATGGAATTGATTAATATGTGATAAAGATTTGTTTGTGGCTTTATGGTTTTGGTATTTGGACAAGGTATTCTATGATTACATTGATGGTTTTCTATTTTGGAGTTCTTAACATGTTATGAAGAATACAAGACTCCAATCTAAATTTGTTCTTGTTTTGGAATCTATGAAGCTTTTCTTACTTCTGTTTTGTGATGGTTTTCTCATGTTGAGATTTGTTTTCTCCTGATTTGGATTTATAACATGATTTGGCCTGTTCAAGTGTCCTTGCTATTGATTGTGAAACACTTACATCACTCTGCCATCATTGATTTTCAGCCTTTGTCCACTTGGGGTTGGTACCCTTAATTTGTTTGGTGTATTGGGGACGAAGAATTATACAAGTTTTTGCTTAAAGGGTTATTTGTTCCTTTGGTATTTGATGAGGTTTATGGTAGACATCATTTTTTGGTGTTTTTTTTTTCCTTTTTTTGTTAAGCAGCCTTGTTGGCTTGTTGTGAGCTTCTGTCCATGGTGGTTAAGTCTTCATTTGAGCTTCTGCCATGGATGTTTAAGCCTTGTTGTGCTTCTGTCTTGAGTGTTTTGTACTCTTAATGGTTAAGCTTGGTGCTAGACATGGCAACAAAACCTGGCTCTGCGCCAGACCCGACCGCCCCGCCGCGAATTTAACGGGGAAAAACCGATTTAACTGGGTGCGGGGGAAATATGGGTTTTTAGTCCGGGGGCGGAGCTGGGGCCGAGGGATGCTTATACCCGCCTCGCACTCAGCCCCGCCCCGCACCCGCTTTTTGAGATTTACCTTTTTAAATTTTATAATCTTATTTCCATTTTCTGTCAAATAAACACCAACCTATTTTAATATATTATTAATCTTAAGAAACATGTTTATTAGAATTATTTTGCTCTTTTGAAAAACATTTATTAGATCTTTAATTATTAATATAATTATTGTTTTTTGTTGCTATAAAAAAAATGAAAAAAATATGCATTTTTTTTAATATTTTATAAAAAATAGAGTTTTCGCTAGTGGGGCCGGGAAACCCGTCCCCATTGGGGGCGGGGTTGGGTGTTCAATTTTTACCCCCAATATGGTTTGGGGGCGGAGGCGGTTGCGGGTGCATGGAAGCGGTGGCGGAGGCGGTAATGCTTAAACCCGCCCCGACCCGCCTCGTTGCCATGCCTACTTGGTGCCTTAATTGGCTTTGTGGTATGCTTCAGCCCTATGGTGGTTAAACATTTTTTTAGTCTTTTTGCGCTTCTGCTTGATGGTTAAGTATTTTCCTCATGACTATGTTTTTGGCCGATGTATTTCCGACATTTCTCCTTGTATTTTCATTTGCTTGATGTACTTTTGTATTGCTCATCCCAAGTTGGAAGTGTTATGAGCACCTTCAAACTTGCGGGGGACTATTGGAGATATATATTAGTTGCATACTAGTCCTAGCATATAATAGTATAAATAGCTTGTAACCACCCCATTAGTGGGCAACTTCCTCAATTGTACTCTTTACTATCAATACAAGAGTTTTTATAGCTTTTCTCTTATTCCTTCCATGGATGCCATGTGTCATAACATATCATGTCCAATAAATGACAAGAATACTAAGACGATAGCTATTCATATATTGCTCACATACTCTACAAAAGGAAGAGTTCAATACAACTTTGAAATTCCTCATAAAGATGTAATTATTTTGTTCAATTCAAGAGAGAATTTCAGTTTACCCCCTGTCATATCATCGATTTCGTACAGTCAAAATTTACGAAGGTCCAAAACTAAAGAATCTTCAAATTACAGTGTTGGAATCTAAACAATTTTTTTACAGGGGTAAACCAGAAACTGCTAATATTATAGGGGTAAACATATATTAACCATTTTCTTTTTCTTTTTCTTTCAAGGGTTAATAATGTTTTACCCCCCTGTAATATAGGTCATTTCTAGGTTACCCCTGTAATTATTTTTTTTTAGATTTCATCCTTGTAATTTAAAGAATCTTTGATTTTTGACCTTCATGGCATCAAGTTACAAAATTTATAGTATTTTTGCCCCCTGTAATTTGAGTAAATTTTGGTTTACCCACTGTCATATCATAGATTTTGTACAATCAAAATTCATGAAGGTCCAAAACCAAAGAATCTTCAAATTACAAGGATGGAATCTCAAAAAAAAAATACAGGGTGGTAAACCGGAAATGACCTATATTATAGGGGGTAAAACACTATTAACCTTAATAATAATAAGGCTAAAGTGTATTTTTGGCCCCCTAAGTTTGGAAATGTTGCGATTTTGGCCCCTTATTAAAAAAATGAAAAATTTGCCCCCCCAAGAATTTGCAATAGTCGTCCTTTTACCCAATTTTGACCCAGTCAACGCCTGCATGGCATGCCACATGTGTAATTCTTAATTTAAAAATAAAATAAAAAGCCACATATTTATAAATTGAATTAAATAAATAAAAAAGGAAAAGGAAAGAGGCACGTGAGTTCATCAACAAGTTAAATCCTTCATCTTCTTCATCTAAATCTTTCATCATCTTCATCCAATTGTTGAAAAAAACTGCAGAACATTGAAGGCAAAACATAATCCTTCATTTCATCATCTTCAAACTCAAATGTTCAAACACAAAAAGAATTCAACAACACAAAAACTTAGAGAAATCAAAATTCGAAAATAGAAAAATTGAAGGTAAAACAATAACAACCTATAAATCAATTCATGTGTTAACCTAAAAAATCCAGCAACAACAAACCAATAATCAATTAACCCATAAATTAACAACAAGAAAAACCCAGAACGAAGGGTTATAAATCAATTATTTCAAATTACAAATTGATTCTGCATTTGCTTTAAGCAAAATTACAATGGATTTCCAAATTGTGACAAATTGAGAACAAAGCTAAGGTTGAAGAAGAAGAATAAAGGGTTTCTAGATCATGAAACCATAAGGACCGGCGCTGGACTGACCGAAATCAAAGTTATGAGAATGGAAGATTGAACTGTTAAGACCAGTAATCTCATCTTCGAAATCAAATAACGCAGAATCTTCACGAATCTGGTGTTTATGGACGAAGAGATTGGTTGGTTGTGATGTGTTGAGGAGATGGTGGAGGATTTGGTTATGCCATGTTTTAGGATGTGGAGGATTTCAGAGTTGGTGGAGATGAATCTCTGATCTTGTTTGGGAGAGAACAAAAGGGGTGGTGGATGGTTCTGGATAAAATGAGGAAGAGAGAGCCATCACATGCCCCATCCTTTTCCATTTCTCTTTTTTATTTTTTTTAATTCAACAAATCTATAAGTGGTTTTTTTTAATTAAGTAATTACACATGTGGCCTACCACATGGGCGTTGACTAGGTCAAAATTGGCCAAAAGAACTACTATTGCAAAGGGGCAAATTCTTGGGGGCCAAATTTTTTCATTTTTTTTAATAGATGCTAAAATTGCAACATTTCCATACTTAGAAGGCCAAAAGTACACTTTAGCATAATAATAATAATAATAATAATAATAATAATAATAGGAATACAAATCTTCACCCTTAGGTGGACCTAACAATGTATCTCAATTTGTAGCTACAACTCTCATAAATTGGCTCACTATACTTTTATCTCAGAACACTAACTGAGACTCTATATTTTTCCTCTCAACTCTCTTGAGATGAATTCTCTATTTTTCTCTCTTCTCTCTATGAGTGAGGATTGTTGTGTTGTTGTTGTGTGTTCTTTGCTTAAGTTCCTTCTCTATTTATAGAAGTATTTGCACCGTAAGCATTAAATGTTTGGTTGTCATTTTCCAATCTTTGATGCACCGTCTTTAACAATAGTTTTAACATTTGCGGAGATTTTCAAATGTTTCTTGACATATTTGAAGTTAACCACCCCAAGCTAGGATCAGGGGCATCCTTGAGGGGGTGCAAACAGTTCTATGGAGGCCTCAATTTTTCTTTTGTATGAGGCCCAAAATATTGGAATGTATATTTGCGGTTAAATGATTTCACTATAAATTTAAGTAGCCCAGTGGCTATGTTGTGTTTTTGCAAGCTCATGGTCATCTGTTCAACTCTCAGCGGAAAGAACATTGGTATTCAACACACATTAACACTAGGCTATATACATTTGTGTGATTTTTGGTCAAAATACCAATATATATAGTATTTAATAACTCAAGATAATTTTAATTACATATTTCAGTTTGACCTCCAATTTGATAACTCGTTTTTAGTAGCTGAAAAATTGATAAAGATATTAGTTTGAAGTTGTATTTTCGTATTATTGATTATAATATAGATTTATTTTTGTTTTAGTTACAATTATGATTACTTTTAATATTTACGAATGTTATTTTCAATTTAAATAGAAGATTGTTCTTAAAAAAAATTATGTGTTTATTTTATTAGGGACCTATTTTTTTTTATGAGAGTCAGGTCTCCAATTTTATAGGGACGACCCTGGCTAGGATATAAGCATACATACTAGTGGATAAAATTTAACATTCACATTGGTGCACTATTGTTTAGATGGACCCCA
This sequence comes from Medicago ruthenica, assembly GCA_018208015.1. Classification (NCBI taxonomy): domain Eukaryota; kingdom Viridiplantae; phylum Streptophyta; class Magnoliopsida; order Fabales; family Fabaceae; genus Medicago; species Medicago ruthenica. The sequence goes on from CM031372.1 coordinate 10,529,966, forward strand.
ACACTTTGCTCTAAGTTAGTTTATTGTACCAACTTATAGGTAACTACTTTTTAGACACCTAGCAATTGCTAATAAACACCTCAAACCCGTGAAAATACCTCACCAATAGTTAACTATTGTTGACATAACTTTTTAAATCTGTTGAACCAATTTAAAAAATGATGGGCAATTTGTAACTACTGTTCAACATAGAACTATAGTTAACTACCGTCATGGGTATTTTTTTTAGGTGCTTGTAAGGAATTGCTCGATGCGTAAAGAGCAAGACCACAACTTAGAGGCTTTAATTTTTCTGACCCGTGTTACTGCTATATCTTACCCTTGGCCATTTCCTGAAATCTCAACTTTTGTTATTACCTATTAGCCTCTTCGTTTACATAACTAGTAAAAGACCCGTGCATTTGCACTGGTCGATTGATATTGCGCTAATCTATAACAATATATATAAAGTGAATACATGATTTTTGTTTGGCTGAACTTTTCATTATTCTAGTTATACCTTAAACAAATTTGCGTTTTAGAATGCTATATTATTAATGTTGTTGAAAAAGATAAGAATTTTCATTATATTTGTTATATTGTTGGTAAAAGATAAACATAGTTTGTTATTATTTAAAGGTCACAAACATCTATACATATAATTTTAATAAAAATCAAAATTTTATCAAAAAATATGGACAAAACTTACGTGCATTTTCTTATGTGTTTTTTTTTTGTGGTTCTTCACATAAAATAATCATAACTACCGATGAATATTTAAATCCACAATTTTCTCAAAGTTTGTTACAACCACAAAAAGTGAATTTTACATGAAGAATCATATACAAAAAACAACTAAAATAAGCGCCTAATTGCCCGTGTACAACATTAGTTATATTATATATACAAATTAAATTGATAATATTGTGAAATAATTAAAGATAGTAAATAAAAATTATCAGCATTAGAAAGTCGATAAATGTACAAATATATATATGTGGAAGCAAATTTTGATGTACACATATAAGAAAATTGATATGGTAAAATTATGAAAATTCATCACTATTTTCAAAATATCAACATTAATATAGTGTTTCTATTAAAAAAATTATATGAAAAAAACCGTTAAATATTTGCACCACACTCATTGTAGATTTTATGTGCTTATATATGCGAAAACATATTTTTATGTATCAATATGAGAAACTTGATATGATAAAATTTTGAAAACTCATGACTATTTTAAATATATCAACATTAATGTACTGTTTTTATTAAATCTATATTTTAATTTATATGCAAAACACTGTTAAATATTTGTATTGAACTCGTTGCAAATTTTATGTGCTTATATCTGGAGAAACAAATTCTGATGTACCGATATGATTAAACTTTGAAACTTCATGACTATTTTCAAAATATCAACATTAATGTAGTTTTTTTGACAGAAAATAATGTAGTGTTTATGTTAAAAAATATATTTTGTATGCAAATTAGTGAGATTAAAAGATTAAAAGAGGTGAAAAAAATTGTTTTCCAATATTTATGACATAAGAGAAGAATAATTTTTTTTCCTGTATTTATGTCATACTACATTGCTTTTCTTATTATTTAATAGGAAATTGATCATGAAACTCACCAAATTAGTGAGATTAAAATTCTAACCAAAGACATTGATAAGTGCTCAAAAGTAGTTATCTTTTGATATATTTTTAGGCACTTATGTTACTTGTTTTGCAAGTTATCTTAGGATAAGCTCATATTTTTGGTTAAATGTCAAATTTGTGATCCTATGTCTTACCCCATCTATTTATGCAGGAATTTCATGTTGGGACCTTGAAATGAGCAAAGAAACATGAAGATTTGAAAAAGCTTCATCGCTACAAGTGCAGGATGGTCGCTACAAGCGAGCTTAACCAGGGGAAAACAGAGGATTCATCGCTACAACGATGGATACGGTCGCTTCAAGCGAGCGTAGGCAGAAAGAATTGAAGATTTCATCGCTATAGCGACAGATTTGGTCGCTATAGCGACCAAGGGCGGTTTAATGCTATTTGCTGTCGTGGAGTAAAATCACTGGGCAAGAAATCTTCCGTCGCTACAGCGACCAGCTCATCGCTGTAGCGAGCGTTTTAAAAATCAGTTGTATAAAAGCCTTTTAGCTCATTTTTTCTGTATTAATGAACTTTCATAACTTTTAAAACTTAAGAGTTTTAATTTCCAGAAAGAGAATAGGGCTAAAAAGAGGCATACTTCATTGAGCAAAAGTGATCTAAGTGAAGATTAAACTAAGCAACTTTGAGAAATCAAGTCTTAGCATTTGATCTCCATCTTCCTTTCTACTTTTGTACTGTTGTCATGAGAATGAACAACTAATCTCCTTTGTTGGGATTATTAGGTAATCAATCACTCTTAGTTGTAAACTTTTGATCTTTTAAATATATGATTCTAGCCTTTTATATATCATTGAATTTATTCTTGCTTTCCATTCTTATGTTTGATTTAAATGATATTGAAAAATACTTTTGAATCTAGGTTTAGAATAATATTCTATCAAAATAAGAAATTCTAGACATGGGATTTGGTTTTGATAATCACTCAAAGTATCGGAACGTAAAGCTATCGAATCGTTTAATACATTGAGAAATCGTCGATTAAACGATACGATCGATCTCACGACGTCATTTGGACACGAATGACGTTGTCGAGTGATACGTGATAATGTTGTATATAAGAAAAGCTAGAATCCATATTTATGATCATTCGAATACAATCGACGTTTGATTGACGTACTTTAATCCTAACACTTTTTATGCCCTATTACTCTCCGTTTTATTTATAATGTTTTTAAAGTCGTGTAGTTTTTAGTAAACAAAAGAGTAAACCCTTAACTTAAAATGATAATCGACGTTGAACGTTTTATGATATCGCAATAATCCATGTGGAATCGATATAAAAATATACTTGCTTTTGACTAAACACCAAAATGGCGCCGTTGCCGGGGATTAACGCTTAGATATCATAATCATTGCAGCGTTAATTATTGTCTTAAGCAATTTTGCACAAAATTCTTTTATGTATATAACTATCATTTTTATCCATCTTGTTGCTAATTTGTTTGGTCAGATTGTTGAATACCGTATATGCGAGGTCAGATACAAGAAGACCAACTGCTGTTTGATTCAGAAATAGAAAGGACTGCTAGAAGAAATAATAGCAAGAACCTAAGAAAAGGCAGTAAGCAAAGAAGAGGCAGCAAGAAGGACCATCTGTTTCAATTCCTTCATTAGTTCCAATTCAAGAATTACCAATGGCTGGAGAAGGAGACGGATCTGGAAGCTCAAAAGGTAGTGGGATGCCTTGTCATAACAGCCCACGACGCCTAGCTCAATTGGGAAAGTTGCCAAGGACAACAAAACAAACGGAGATGAAGACGGGGATTCTCCAAATTCTATATGCTAACCCTTTCTCGGGTTTAGATCATGAGGATCCATTTCAACATCTTACAAAGTTCTATGAGATAGCTGGTACTTTATGAGAAACAGAGAATAATGAGGAAGCAATATTCATGAGAATGTTTCCTCATTCGTTGATTGGAAAGGCAAAGAAGTGGTACTTGGATCAACCGCCACAAGTGATGACTAATTGAAACACTCTTGAGGAGAAATTCCTTGAGAGATTCTTTCCTCAAAATCGTTTTATGGAGGCCAAGACAACCATCGCTGTCTTTTCTCAAGGCTCAAGTGAGACACTTTGTGAAGCTTGGGAGCGATTCAAGTCAATGCTAAGAAGATGTCCAAACCACGGTTTTGATGATTTAACTCAAATTCATCTTTTCCGCAATGGGATGCAACAACAATCGAAGCTTTTACTTGATGCAGCTGCGGGTGGATCATTAATGGCGAAGAGTGCTGAAGATGTTGTATCAATCATTGAGAGAATGGCACTCAATGACCATCAAGCTCACCATAACAGAAATTCGGGTCAAAGAAAAGCTGGTATTTTGGATTTGGGAACGAATGACGCTATTCTCGCTCAAAACAAGTTGTTGAACTCAACAAGTGGAAGAATTAACAAGAAAGATGGCAAATCTTCCACAACAAATGAAGGAGATACAAAATGAACAAAGAAGACATCATCAAGTCGCATCTTGCGAGCTTTGTTCAGGCGATCATCCCACTGGATTTTGTCCACCACCAACTGAAGAAGTAAGTTATGTTGGTAACCAACCAAGGCCGCAACAGTATCAAGGTCAATACCAAAGCCATAACAGCAATTTCCCAAAAGGGAACAACCCAAATTATGGCCAAGGATGGAGACAAGATGTTGGCCCATCCAACCGACAACCTTACAATCATTTCAATCAATACCCACCACAACAAAACCGCTCACAAAGTACCGACGAAACATTGAACCAGTTTATGCAAATGTCCATGGCAAACCAGAAAAATACCGATGCTTCCATTAAAAATCTAGAAACTCAAGTAGGCCAAATGGCTCAACAACTTGCTCAAGCCACACAACAAGGCGGAACCTTTACCGCCAACACTCAACCCAATCCAAAAGACCATTCATCAAAATGACAATCAATTCATTTTGATGAAATCGACCTTGCATCAAAAGACAAAGATAATTGCAAGGCAAATGCTACAAGAAGTGGGAAGGTGGTTGGTAGAGGAATATGAGATAATCTTGAAGTGGAGAGAAAAGTTGTTGAAGTACATGATGAAGAGAAGATGAAGGAAGTGAGAAGGAAATGGAGGGAGAAAATAATGAGGAAGTAGTTGAAAAGAATAAGGAGGTAGTTGAAAATGAAAACAATGAGAAGAAGAAAGATGTGGTGAAGGAGAGGGGCAAGAATCAAGAAGTTGTAAAGAATGCACCAGCTCCACATCTACCATATCCAACCACTCCAGCTAGAAATGACAAAGAAAGGCAATTTGCAAGGTTCCTAGACATATTCAAAAGATTGAAAATCAACATTCCATTCTCGGAAGCCTTAGAGCAAATGCCTACGTATGCCAAGTTCATGAAGGAAATTCTTTCTAAGAAGAGGAGGTACAATGAAGAAGAAACAATTCAGCTCGATGCGAATTGTAGTGCAATCATCCAAAGAACATTGCCAAGGAAGGAGAAAGATCCGGGTAAAGTTACATTACTGGTATCTATAGGCAATGTGAATGTCGGCAAGGCACTCATCGATCTTGGTTCAAGTATCAACCTAATCCCATTCTCCGTTGTCAAAAGGATTGGTGATTTGGTTGTGAAACGAACAAATTTGACGTTGCAACTCGCCGTCAAATCTGTCACACGTCCATTGGGAATAGCTGAAGATGTTTTGGTGAAAGTCGACAAATTCCTATTTCCCATTGACTTTGTGGTGATGGATATTCCTGAGGATGATGATGTGCCACTGATTCTTGGAAGAACATTTATGCAAACGGCAAGGATGATGATTGATCTTGACGGAGGTCTAATGAAAGTCCGTGTGGACGATGAAGAAGTCAATTTCAACATCAATGAAGCTATGAAGTATCCTAGTGATAAAGGTGCATGTTTCAAGATGGATGCAACTGATGAATTAATTGTTGATGCAAGGGAACAGCTGCATGATTTGACACCTCTTGAAAGAGTTTTGACGGATGCACTTAATATCATAGGCGAGGATGAAGAGAAGGAGATTGAAGAATGTTTGAAGGAGCTGGATTCGTTGAAGGAAATTCCTCCTCACAAAGTAAAAATTGAGGAATTGACGAATGAAGCCAATGTTCAAGAAATGAAGCCGGAGATGAAAATTCTACCCTCACACTTGAAGTATGTTTTTCTTGAAAAAGAGGGTAACAAACCGGTTATCATAAGTAGATCCTTGTCAAGCAACGAAGAAGCCAAATTGGTGGAAATTTTGAAGTCTAACAAAGAAGCAATAGGCTGGACACTATCTGACTTAAAAGGGATAAGTCCATCTTATTGTATGCATAAGATCATGATGGAGGAAGATTACAAGCCGGTAGCGCAACCTCAACGTCGGCTAAACCCAAATATGAAGGAAGTAGTCCGGAAGGAAGTGGTTAAACTACTTGAAGCCGGCATGATTTATCCGATCTCGGATAGTACTTGGGTTAGCCCGGTTCAAGTTGTCCCTAAGAAGGGAGGTATGACGGTGATCACAAATGAGAAGAATGAGCTCATACCGACAAGAACCGTCACCGGTTGGAGGATGTGTATTGATTACCGGAGGCTCAACAAAGCTACAAGGAAAGATCATTTTCCTCTACCATTCATGGATCAAATGCTAGAAAGACTGTCCGGGCAAGCGTATTATTGTTTCCTTGATGGATATTCGGGTTATAATCAAATATCGGTGAATCCAGAAGATCATGAGAAGACAGCTTTTACATGTCCATTTGGAGTTTTTGCATATCGACGCATGCCGTTTGGGTTATGTAATGCTCCAGCAACATTTCAACGATGCATGCAAGCAATCTTTGCTGATTTGATAGAGAAGAGTATTGAAGTGTTTATGGATGATTTTTCTGTCTTCGGTTCATCCTTTGATTTATGCTTGAAGAATCTTGACACGGTACTGAAGCGGTGCAAGGAAACCAACTTGGTACTCAACTGGGAGAAGTGTCATTTCATGGTAACCGAGGGTATTGTCCTTGGTCATAAGATTTCTTCCAATGGTATTGAAGTTGACAAAGCAAAAGTTGGTGTGATAGGCAAGCTTCCACCACCAATCAATGTCAAAGGCATCCGAAGTTTTCTAGGCCATGCCGGATTCTATCGGAGGTTTATCAAAGACTTCTCAAAGATTGCAAAGCCATTGAGCAATTTGCTCAACAAAGATAAGTCTTTTGATTTTGATAATGATTGTATGAATGCTTTTGAATGCTTGAAAGATAGTTTGACATCCGCACCCATAATCACCGCACCAAATTGGAATTTTGATTTTGAACTCATGTGCGATGCGAGTGATTATGCGGTTGGAGCGATGTTAGGTCAACGCAAAAACTAAATTTTTCATGCTATACACTATGCAAGTAAAGTTTTAAATGATGCTCAAATCAATTATGCTAGCACTGAAAAAGAATTACTTGCTATTGTGTTTGCATTAGAAAAATTTCGTTCTTATCTCATAGGTTCGAAAATTGTTATCTATACTGACCATGCAGCCATAAAGTATTTAATCACCAAACCCGACTCCAAGCCGAGACTCATCCGTTGGATGTTGCTGCTCCAAGAGTTTGATTTGGAGATTAAAGACAAAAAGGGGACTGAGAACCTTGTGGCTGATCACCTGTCAAGGTTGGTGAACAATGAGGTGACTAAGAACGAGAAAGAAATTCTTGAAGAGTTTCTAGATGAGAAGTTGCTAATGGTGCAAGGAAGAGCATGGTTTGCTGACATGACCAATTATAAAGCAACTGGGTTCATACCAGAAGATTTTACATGGCAAATGAAGAAGAAGTTGATGAGAGACTCAACTCAATATGTATGGGATGACCCATATCTCTTCAAGATTAGAGCTGACCACCTTTTAAGGAGATATGTTGCTATAGAAGAAGCCAAAGACATCATGTGGCATTGTCACAATTCGCCATATGGTGGTCATTACAATGGTGAAAGAACAATTACAAAGGTTCTTCAAGCAGGCTTCTATTGGCCCACTCTATTCAAAGACGCATATGAGCATGTTAAAAGTTGTGAGAGTTGCCAGAAAACTGGAGGAATTTCAAAAAGAAATGAGATGCCTCTGCAAAGTATCCTTGAAGTCGAAGTTTTTGACTGTTGGGGTATTGACTTTGTTGGGCCATTTCCATCCTCCATGTCCAATGAATACATTTTGGTAGCTGTCGACTATGTGTCTAAGTGGGTAGAAGCAATTGCATCCCCAAAAGCTGATAGTAAAACAGTGGTCAAATTTCTCAAAAGAAACATCTTTTCCCGTTTTGGAACTCCTAGAGTGCTTATAAGTGATGGAGGTTCTCACTTCTGCAATTCACAATTGGCAAAAGCACTTGAGCACTATGGAGTCAAACACAAGGTAGCTTCACCATATCATCCACAGACCAACGGTCAAGCCGAGGTATCCAACCGTGAAATCAAAAGGATCCTTGAGAAGACCGTGTCATCATCAAGGAAAGATTGGTCAATGAAACTTGACGAAGCATTGTGGGCCTATAGGACCGCATACAAAGCTCCTACAGGTTTCACACCATTTCAGTTGGTGTATGGGAAAGCATGCCACTTGCCGGTCGAGTTGGAGCATAAAGCGTTTTAGGAGCTAAAATTTCTGAACTTTGACCAAGAGCAAGCGGGGGAGAAGAGAAAGCTCCAAATGGTCGAATTGGAAGAAATGCGAGACCAAGCATATCAATCAAGCAAGCTCTATAAGGAAAAGGTCAAGAGGTATCATGACAAGAAGATCATGAAGAGGCAATTCAGGCCCGGTCAAATGGTTTTACTTTTCAACGCAAGATTGAAGCTATTTCCGGGTAAATTGAAATCCAAGTGGTCCGGTCCGTTCATGATCAAAGAAGTCAAGCCTTATGGAGCAGTGGAGTTAGAGGATCCTATCACTAAAGCAACTTGGAGAGTGAATGGACAAAGACTAAAGCCATACTTTGGCGGTGAAGTTGTTCGGCACACGACAACAATTTCACTCATCGATTCATAATCAAACTTGAAACAGACGTCGATCTAATGACGTTAAACAAGAGCTTGTTGGGAGGCACCCCAATTTTGTAAGTATGTTGCTTATTAATTTGTATTTTAGTTCTGAACATCCATTCTTGCATAAAGGGATAGTGGCAATTTTTGAAAAATCATTTTTCTGTTATCTGTCATGGTCGCTACAGCGAGGAATTCCATCGCTGTAGCGACGAACCTCAGAGTCTGATGACCCTTCAGACTCTCGATCGCTATAGCGACGGTTGGTCGCTGTAGCGATGGAGGTTCAGACTCACCATCGCTATAGCGACGTCTGGTCGCTGTAGCGATGACAGAAAACTCTGTCAGTGCTGTAACCGATGCCACTAAAACCTCATTACTCCCCCCCAACCACCCACTCATCTTCCTTATCTGTTTTTCTTCCACTTTTTCGCTAACCCTAGTACACTAAGCCATACCATTCCAGTCTTAGTTCATTTCTGCAAATCAGCATTACATTTCTGCACAGTTTTTCATTTTTCCTGCATAATCTTTGCAAATCATCTCTGTTCCTTTTCCATCTTGCAAATCATCACATCCAGGTATGAATTTCGCATCCCTCTGTTTTCATTTCTGATGTTTTCAATTAGTATGAATGTTCTATGCAATTTTTCAGAAATTTACAGTTAGGGTTTTAAACTTTAGAAATTAGGGTTTTAATCATTTGAAGTACCCATGTTAATCTATAGTTTAAGCTGTTAGAAATGAACCAAAATCACCAAACAAACTTCCCTAACATCTTCCTTTCCTGTAAAAATCGTTTTTTGAAAAAACCCATTTTGTAAAAATTCAAAATAAAAATGGGTATTTGATGATTAGGAAGTTTTGATGATTATGATTCATTTGTATTAGCTTTACCTTTGATTAATTGTGCCACAAGCTGTTTAGAATGTGAAAAAAATCAAAATTTGAAAATGGGTTGTTCATGGCTACACGTCGCTTGTAGCCAAAAACCAGGAACAATTTCTGGGTTTCATCGCTACAGCGACCAATCTCATCGTTGTAGCGATGGTGTCCAGAATCAACATTATTTTTTTTTCATTGCTATTCTGGCTTGATTTCCTATAATTTTGTCTGTTTACTTTTATTTTGTAGGAATGGCACCAAAACCTTCTTCCAAGAGGCAACGAAACGTGGAGGGTTCATCTTCGAGGCCAAAACCTCAATCTACCCAACCCCACGATTCCAACCGCTTTCTCAGCCCGCGTAACCAGGAGCGTTACGCCGAGCTTGCTACCAGAAGAATATGGGCTGAGAAAGAGTTCAAGATTGCTGAAGAGGGGAAGTATGCAGGAATCGCTCAGATGATTAACCAAAGGAAGTGGGGCATTCTTTGTAATCCTCCCAAGAAACTCAACTACGACATTGTGCGCGAATTCTACGCCAACGCCATCCCAACCGACCCTTCTGATGCATTCACATTCACTACTTTTGTCCGAGGACGCACAATTCAGTTTGATAGAAACACAATAAGCTCCTATTTGGGAAATCCACTGGATCTTTGTGATTCCGATGACCCAACAGAGACGGATGAGTTGTGCGCTTTCCACAAACATCAGGCAAGAGGAAATTGGGATCATGACGTGATCGCACATGCTATATTCCAAGAGGGGAAGACATATGATGTGAGTAAGGCCTCAGGAAAACCTTTTAGAGCCTTTAGGGATGACATGAATACCCCTGCTCAGGTGATCCTTACACTTATCATGTATAACATCCGGCCTAAAAGTCACACCTCTTCCACCACTCTTGATGTCACACCCCTTCTTCATTATATCCTCAGCAACCAGCAGGTTGATGTTGCGAGGATCATTGCAAACGAGATAAGGATTGTGGCTGAAAGTGGTATCCTGCCACCTGCTAAGCCAAAGTGCCCATTACCTTTTCCATGCCTAATCATGGGACTTTGTAGGAAAGCACGGATCCACATGCCGAGTCAGGTTGACGAGGAAATTAAGAATCCTATTGATGATAGATACATCAATAGGTATTGCTCTTATAAACCCCCCTTCTGCTGGAACCTCTTCTGCTGGACCCTCTTCTGTACCACCTCCTGCCCCACAAGCCCCAAGCCAACCTCAAGCACCGAGCTTTCCACCACTGGATTTCTCGCATTGGGACCCTCACCATATGGCTGCATACTCTTACACCTGGGCTCAGAATGAGTCAAATCATAGAGCCTTGACTACTATACATAGCCATATGCATGAGGCGGGCTATTCTACCTGGACTCCAGACTACTTTCAGGAGCACATTGCATGGCCTGGGGACAGGCCTTTTTATTCCGGAGGGGCGAGTGCAGCTGCACCTGGTGGTGATGATGAAACTGGTGGTGATGATGATGCTGACTCCTCTGAGGATACACAGAGCATTGATCATGAGGCTGCGGATCAGATGGAGTCAGATTGAGATCTTTGCAAGAGCTGCAACATTTCATCTTTCTTTCATCTTTCATTTCATTTTATTTTTATTTGAACAATTTTAATTTGCTTTATACTATTTAACTTTGTTTTTATTTCTGTACTTTGGATAATTTTACTTTGGATATTATGTTTATTATATTATGTTTAATTTCAAAATTTTGTTATTTATTTTTGAATTTTACCCAACAAATGGAAAGTAAGTTAATCAAAGATTCAAAAGCTAATTGCTTGATTGAAAGCAAAAGCATTGAGCTATGAATCAGGTGAGTGGTAATGATAGAAAGTTGTGATAAAGCACGCAGCTAAGGTACTCGTTTCTTGTTTTTCTAGGTATATACTTGAATGTGAATGAGTCCTTTGCACACAAATTTAATTTATTCAGTTTTACGCAAGAACATATTTATGTTTGAACCAATTAGAACTAGCCAAAATGTGAGGAATCCTCAAAGTCTATGTATATATGCAGGAGACCGGCATTTTTTGTTTAACTCGATTCTTTTATGTTAAATCTGAATGTTGTTTTAAATTGTATGAAAGCACTGACATGATCAAGGCATTTTTTTTAATATGAGTAGAAACACTTGACCAAATAGCCTACCCTGTGAGAATTGAGTAATTGTTAACCCCATTGAGCCTAATGAATCAGAATCGTTAACTATGAACTGCCAATTTTCATAAGCTCAATTGCTTAATGAAATTGTCGGAGTTTGTAAAAAAAAAAATTCAGTTCATAGTTAAATCATTATTGGATTCTGATATTTAACATTCATTTTGAACCCTTAACCATCATGACTATTGTCCTTTGCCAAAATGATAAAGGAACATTCAATTAGGGTATCATCTTGAACTAAGTTGGGGAGAAAAGGGAGGTTGTTTATGTCAAGTAAATGGTGAAATTTTGTAATTGATCTTGACAACAAGAAAAAGAGAATGAAAAAGAAAAAGAAAAGAAAAAAAAAGAAAGAAAAGCAAACCAAGAAAAAGAAAAGAGAAAAAGAAAAAAAGTCAATAAATCAAAAAGTTGTCAAGATCAAAGAATTATTTTGTAAATCACCAAGAGTTGTGTTTGAATAAGGAGGAAGTTGTGTAATTAGAAAGAATGTTCCTCTTGCTTGGCCATTTGAATTCAATTTCCCACATATGACAATTCTTTTGTAACCAAGCCAAATTACAACCCTTAAAGACCTTGTGATCGATGCTTTTGTGCTTTTAGAAATGATAATTAGATGGACACATAATTTGATCGGAATGTTAGCATAATTGCCGGATGAGTGTTCAATACCCTCACAATTGATTCCAATTTGTTCATCTACTTAATAAAGAAGTGTGTTAGGTGTGGTTCAAATTTAAACATGATGTTTGCTAAGAATTGTGTGATTTAAGCTTTGTGTTTAGAACTATTTCACATTCATAGTATATATCTCGTTTAATGAGAAACTTAACTTTAGCTTGCGCAGTCACAGTTGAATCATTCATCTGATAATTGTTTTCTTCAAACTTTAGATTCTTTTGCTTATTGCTCAAAATTTTGTCTTAAGCTGTGAAATTTTCCTTTTGATTCTTTGGTTTGAGGACAAACCAAAAAGCTAAGTTGGGGAGAGTTTGATAAGTGCTCAAAAGTAGTTATCTTTTGATATATTTTTAGGCACTTATGTTACTTGTTTTGCAAGTTATCTTAGGATAAGCTCATATTTTTGGTTAAATGTCAAATTTGTGATCCTATCTCTTACCCCATCTATTTATGCAGGAATTTCATGCTGGGACCTTGAAATGAGCAAAGAAACATGAAGATTTGAAAAAGCTTCATCGCTACAAGCGCAGGATGGTCGCTACAAGCGAGCTTAACCAGGGGAAAACAGAGGATTCATCGCTACAGCGATGGATCCGGTCGCTTCAAGCGAGCGTAGGCAGAAAGAATTGAAGATTTCATCGCTATAGCGACAGATTTGGTCGCTATAGCGACCAAGGGCGGTTTAATGCTATTTGCTGTCGTGGAGCAAAATCACTGGGCAAGAAATCTTCCGTCGCTACAGCGACCAGCTCATCGCTGTAGCGAGCGTTTTAAAAATCAGTTGTATAAAAGCCTTTTAGCTCATTTTTTCTGTATTAATGAACTTTCATAACTTTTAGAACTTAAGAGTTTTAATTTCCAGAAAGAGAATAGGGCTAAAAAGAGGCATACTTCATTGAGAAAAAGTGATCTAAGTGAAGATTAAACTAAGCAACTTTGAGAAATCAAGTCTTAGCATTTGATCTCCATCTTCCTTTCTACTTTTGTACTGTTGTCATGAGAATGAACAACTAATCTCCTTTGTTGGGATTATTAGGTAATCAATCACTCTTAGTTGTAAACTTTTGATCTTTTAAATATATGATTCTAGCCTTTTATATATCATTGAATTTATTCTTGCTTTCCATTCTTATGTTTGATTTAAATGATATTGAAAAATACTTTTGAATCTAGGTTTAGAATAATATTCTATCAAAATAAGAAATTCTAGACATAGGATTTGGTTTTGATAATCACTCAAAGTGTCGGAACGTAAAGCTATCGAATCGTTTAATAGATTGAGAAATCGTCGATTAAACGATACGATCGATCTCACGACGTCATTTGGACACGAATGACGTTGTCGAGTGATACGTGATAATGTTGTATATAAGAAAAGCTAGAATCCATATTTATGATCATTCGAATACAATCGACGTTTGATTGACGTACTTTAATCCTAACACTTTTTATGCCCTATTACTCTCCGTTTTATTTATAATTTTTTTAAAGTCGTGTAGTTTTTAGTAAACAAAAGAGTAAACTCTTAACTTAAAATGATAATCGACGTTGAACGGTTTATGATATCGCAATAATCCCTGTGGAATCGATATAAAAATATACTTGCTTTTGACTAAACACCAGACATTTTAAATAATTTGGTGGATATCAGTTTTAATATACTAGCTATTAGTAATAGATACTCTAAGTTGGGGTGTAAGTTTCACATCATCCAAATTAATTTTTTTTTTTCAATCTCTTTTAGTTAAATAAATGATTTTAAATATTGTTATGTTTTTGTGATTTTGTCATCTTAGCACGCCGTTTTTTGTTTTGATTTCCTATCTTTGGGTGTGTTTTTTATTTAACATATTAATGCGGTGTTTATTTGATTCAGATAAAAAGATTAGTTTTGATCTTGCAGATTCAAAATGATGAATTTGGCGTCGTCGACATTACATATCCAAAGACATGGGTATTCCAAACACTTGAATATAGTCATATATGCTTTACTGTTTTGTGATATAAAATGGATGTTGTAAGTTTGTTCGTAAATTTATCCTTTTTGTTTTTAAAGATTTTAAATTTGTATTGCATTGATGTAATCTATAAATTTGAATGAATATGGTTTTTTTTTTTGCCAAAAAAAGTGATCACCCAAAACTCAAATCAAACCTTTATATTTTATTATTATTATTATTAATATTATTAATTTTATTTCTTTTATTTCACTCTATATTAATAGGTTTATCTTAAAAAATAGTGAAATTATTTCCCCATACCTCTCACGCACTATTGAATTTCCCATTTTTGCATCCGTTCAAATTCTAGAAGCTAAGGCTAGGCACAATGGGTCGAACCGGCCACACCCGTTGATAACCGGCAAATAAGTTGGTGATCACGTTGCACTTAGTTCCCATAATGGACAATAAATTGAGTGATTACATTGCCTAAGACATCTAAGCAATGACTATTTAAGGATTTTATAGTTTTAGTTGTTTTTAGTATTAATTAATCCTTTTGAACTTGTAATGCTTGTCATGGATGTTTGATGATGTAGGTTAAGGAATGACTCTGAGATATGGGAAGCTACGACGTGGACAAAGGTTGCTTTGCTGAAGATTTGGAAAACTGTAGCGTCCTGGATCGCTAGTCGGGTCGTACATAGTACGAACGCATGGGACCATGTCTGGCCATTGCTTAATGAGGAAGAATATGAGTTGTCCCCAATGATTGGAATCCTAAGAATAATAAAGGAATATGTCAGGAGTAGGTAGGATATGATAAGGACAACCCATAAGTAAAATGACCAAAGGGTACAATTTGTAGTGGTTGACCTTATACTATAAAAGGACAACAATGTGTTGGTGCCAAGGGTCCAAAAATTCATTATAGAATTGGAGAGGCTAGTTTATAGCTAGGGTTAGCAGCTTTAGAGTTCTCATTTTATCTCTTCTTCTCCATAGATGAGCATGAGTGCAAGATTCTAGAGGTTTAGGTTAGATTACTTGGTGATGCTTCGGCTCACCACTTTCCTTCAAGGATTGTAATATTGTAGTAGCTCTTTTTAATCTATCAATTTAGTTTTCCATATTTTCATTTATGCTTATCTTCATCTCCATTTCTAAGGTTCAACTCACCATGAACTAAACCCCTTCTTATGGTTTAGACATCGTGAGGTTATGACTTTTATTTACTTGCGATAAATAAAGCTGTACTCGAGCTTCTTTCTAACAAATTGTTGTAACTCAAAATCTTTAGAAGTAAAATTTGATCACTTTTATGTATAATGTTATAGCTCCCGGATCCTTAACTGGTATGAGAGTGGAACATGTTCGTTAGATATGAATTTGTCCTTAAGCATCGTGAGGTGAAAGGATTAAGATAGACTGCTTGAACGTCAACTTGGACTTAAAAGAGCCTGAAAGTTATAGGAAGCTATAGCTAAGCACTACGATCTTGGTAGGACTCTTGTTATAGGCTAAAGGGAACAAGTGGAATGCACTTCGTGAGGAAATGGTGAGCACCTAACCTAGCAACTGTTGCGTGTTAAGTTCTGCGTAATCGTACCCCTAACGGTGTGTTGTTACCGCCTTAACACGATGGGTGAGGTAACATTGCCTAAGACCAATTGGTTGCCAGGAAGTCGGAGAGAGATACAACTTTGTGAAACACATTAGCTATAGGAAGCTATAACTCTGTGAGGCACAAGAACCGTACAAAGTTATAGCTCTGTAAATCGCAGTAATGTTTTATTATAACTGAACCTAGTTTAAACCACACTTTCCATCTTGAGAATTTCTAAATCTTCTTAACTGTTGTCCCCTTTTATATTTACTGTTGTGACAAATGATTTATTTTATTTTCTTGGCAAACAAGTTTTCTACTGGAAAGCTATACGAAGCTATAGCTCCACAGTCTCTGTGGGATCAATATGCACTCAGTCTTTCCACCTTAAAATACTCATAGTGTTTTGGGAGACACCGCCCGTCCATTCCTTGTGGCCCTAAATGCTAACATGCAATTTAAATTAGGTCACCGAGTCGTTGAGGTCATTCGTCGGGTCTACTACAAATTGGTTTGGGTGGGTTTTCGGTTCCACCAATGACTGAACTGAACAATTATTATTTATATTGTTTACCCTTGGCCTAAATCCATTTTCCGAAGCCCAATTCTCCCTGACCCAAATTTGTTTCCATTATAAAATGCAATACTGCACAACTACAAGCCACTTATCAAACCCTAGTAGCCGCAACATCGATATCCTGAGAGGCACAACGAACCATTTCTCTCTCAAAATCATATCATCATCTCTAAAAAATGATTCTTTTCTCAATCTTCATCTCTCAATTTTCCCTTTATCACTCAATTATACTTTCTCTTTCAAAGTTTTCCTTTTTTGTTGATATTGTTTTTGGCATGAAAAATTGTAACAAGGAAGCAAAAGGAGCACCGAGGGCGAGGACCATTGTATGGTTTTCTTGAGTTCTCTGTTGGTATTCCTTTAGATCTATTGTTTAGGGTTGTTTTCTTGAGTTTTCCGTTGGTATTATTTTAGATCTATTTTTAGGTTTTTTTAGATCTATGTTTATGTTCTAGTCTACCTTTTTTGTGTTTTCTTGAGTTTTCCGTTGGTGTTCTTTTAGATCTATTGTTTCGGTTTGTTTTCTTGAGTTTTCCATTGGTATTATTTTAGATCTATTTGTTAGGTTTTTTTTTTAGATCTATGTTTATGTTCTAACCTGCCCTTTTGTTTTGCGTTTTTTGTAGATATTCCTTTGGATCTATTTTTTTAGGTTTGTTTTCTTGAGTTTTCCGTTGGTATTTCTTTAGATCTATTTTTTTAGTTTCGCTGTTGTTGTTGATTTGAAAGTACTTTCGTTTTATTTTTACTGTAATACCCTCAAAAAATTTAAAATTAATAATAAACATATAATAATAAATAAATAGATTAAATGACTTAGGAACTAGATTAAAATAACTTATTTATCAATTTAAGGTCATAGAACTTTGATATAATTTTATTTAAATAGCCTATAAATCTCTAATTTTAGATTAGTTGCACATTTAATTATTATTAGAATTTAAACATAATATCAAAATCAAATATTAATAGCAATTTTATGAGTGAATTAATATGTGTGAATAAATAACATGGTGTGTGGTGAAATGTAGTCCACGTAAGGAAAAAAAAATGTAGATTCAAGTACTTAGATAAATAATAAAAAAAAATATAATAGGAAGAAAAAATGATCTAGAGGCTTCTTGTAAAAAAGCCATCACCTAAGATATTTAAGGGAGGAAAAAAAAAGTTTGAGAGAGAACAGGGGAGAGGAGAAACCGAGCATGGAAGAGGAGAGAAGAAGAAGATGCGGACAAATTGAGTGGAGGCGAAAAGAAGAACCACTGGAAGAAGTATCATTGAAATTACCATTAAAGGTAATGAAACTCTCTTCTCTTTAAAACTCTCTTCTCTCTGTTCATTGAAAATTTTCATGTTAGGGTTGGAAATTTTGAAAATTGGGAATTTGGGTATAAGTAATCTGTTGTACGAGAAAGTTTTAGACTGGTTTTATAAGATTTTGATGGTTATAAAGATACTATGAAACAACATCAACCGAAAATATTATGATAATATGACTCAATAAGTGAAATGTTGTGATATCAACTTTGTGGGTGTTGTTTGATTTATCTAAAATTCACTTTTTCATTTTTATCATGGACTATGATTCCGTTTGCTGCAACGAAGAGATAATGCAGCCTATGAGTTAAATGCTCATAGTAATTTTAGATGATTCCCGTTTGATGCAACGAAGAGATAATGCATCCCATGAGTTAAGTATTCATGGTAATTTTAGATGATTCCCGTTTGATGCAACGAAGAGATAATGCATCCCATGAGTTAAGTACTCATGGTAATTCATGACAATTTCCGTTTAATGCAACGAAGAGATAATGCATCCTACGTGGTTAGTCCTCGTTGACTAAATAAAACCGTTTGCCGTAACTAAGAGATAATACGGCCTATGTGAAGTCCGTTCGCTGCAACGAAGAGATAATGCAGCCTAAGTGAGACCGTTTGCCGTAACGAAGAGATAATACGGCTTATGAGAATTCTGTTTTCCACAACGAAGAGATAATGTGGCCTATGTACAAAAATTTAAATTGAATAGAAATTGTTAAATATGATCATGTAGATCAATTTAAGAGTAAAGAAAAAAAAAAAATCAAAATGACAGCCATTGACTATTAATGTTTAAAGGAAGTTTATTTCAAATAATGACTTATTCCTTTCATTCAAAGTTTGTTTTTGATAAATTTCTTTATATCTTGTTTTTCCTTCTTGACCACTATGTTTACTATGCTCTCATTGAGCCTTCATGGCTCACAATTATTCATTTGACATTTTTTTGTTAGAATTCACAGGTTGCAGAGTAAAAATTTTCAGAAACTCTATCATGTTGGTATGCAGCTATGTTGAATGTTACATTTATACTTTTATGTGATTTATGTACGATGCAACCATATGAATAGAAGTTACTTTTGGATTATATATGTTATAAGATAGGTATACATTAATTTAGCGGTGGTTATGTACGTTTGAACTGGTAAATCTTATTATACGAATGGTGAAAATTAAATAAGATAAAAATAAAATAAAATAAGGTTGTTAACTAGTTTTGTTTATTGTATTTGATATTTGAGATGTAAGATAAACAAGGGAGCATTTTGATGATTTTTGAGTAGTCTATCGTTATGGTTGCTTGTATAGGTTACTTTAAGTTAGGCTTGCCAGGCTAAATTGTGACGAGTTGGTATTAGCCTGTGCGCCGGTCATGACTCATAGGTGGGTCGTGACATTTACCTTGTATATTCATGATTTAATTCATTTGTGTGTAATGTAAGTGATTATTGTCTATTGACACATTTTTTTGGAAGCTCATTTATTTTATTTTTACTCCATTCATTATATATATATATATATATATATAATTTGGCATAAAAATAATAGAAAATATAAATAATTTTCAACTACAACCATAAAAGGGAAAATAATGGCTAACTTAAATGCAGTTATCTAGTTTTGGTTTGCTTCCCGGATAACTAAATTGTGGTTCTCAGGTGTACTGCCTAATTTTGGAAAACTTTAACATGTTTTCCGATTATGTTTTGTTTTTCGTTTATATCTTTTTAGGTTTCTAATTGTTTTTTGTCTGTTGATTTTTATTTATTAATTCTGTCATTTTTTTCAGTGGTGTGATGCAAAGGACGAGATGGTAGGATAATACATGTAGGGCATGACGACACAACACCAAGTCATGATATGGTTTGTGATCAGCAACATGATCAATCGCTTGATTCAGACGGAGAGCAACCCATACATCAGGAGGTGGAGCAGCATGCACATGTGGTGGTGGAGCAAATCATACATTAGGAGGTGGAGTAGCACATAGATGGGGCATATGGAAGGACCTTATGACTTGTCTCTTCGCACATAGTATGAGGACCTCATTTTTCGTAGGTTGTGGGTTGTGGTATGGTCAAGTAAGTACTTAGTTGAATTATTTGATGGATATTTTTTTTTTAATACAAGAGGGCCGAAGTTAAAAAAAAAGTAACACCATATTAGAAGAGGTTTTGAAAACCCCGGTCTTGCAGCTAATAATAAGAAACTAATCTAAATGCGACATCTTTTAAAAAGCATCAAATTAGTACCACTTTCACACACCAATTTTGCAAGAGCATCTACACAAGAATTGAATTCCTGATAAACATGAAAAAGTCAAACATCCTAATCCAATCCCAAAAGCTCTAAAAAATTAATGAGTAAACTCTATCTAGATGTTGAACCACCTCTACCTTTCATAAGAACTTGATTGCTTTATTTAGTTGTAATAAGTTTATATTAATTTTAATTGTTTTGATTGTTTTATTCAGTTAAACAATAATGTTTTATTAATTTTATTTAGTTATATAATAATGTTTTATCATTCTTAATTGTTGTTATTGTATTAGTTAGTTATTAATAATATTTAATTTAAAATTTATGCAGGAGCATGGTAAAAGGAATTAAAGGTAACATCACACGGTAAAAGGTGTTCATGATGCTAGTTAGGTTTACTAACTTTTCCAAACAAAAGTTCAATTCTTGAAAAGGTAAAATATATACTTCTATTTAGGAATTTTTCAAACTGCGGTAGATATTGCCGGGGACTAGCTGCTTTGGTTAAATTGTACAAGTACTTGAAAGGACCCTATGTTTACTCGGAGGATGTGCGGCACTTATGTAGGTATTTTTTATAATAATGTTAGAGACAAAATGTTATTATTGTTTTGATGTTTATTATTATAATAATTTATCATGGTTTCAATTTATTATTATAGTTTTGATTTATTATTATAGTTTCAATTTATTATTATTTCTATTTTTTTATTTTGTAACACTGTTGGATTCTTGATTATTTTTTTTACTCTTGGTAATCGACCACAAATCTAGATTTTCTAAGATGAGCCATGAAGAGGTGCTGCTCGAGCTATGTGGTGGAAGTATAAGCAGGAAACTCTTAAGGTTCATCAAATACATAAGACGATAGATGATATGTCTGACACCTATAGATGCCATATGGCAACCATTTGAAAATTGATGTTAGGTAATCCCATTTGATAATATACGTCTTTACGGCAGTTGTCTTTGATGGTGCAACAAAGTAGTTTCTTACTTGTCTGAGAGGTGCCTCCGACATGTTGGATACATAAATATATATCACCACCACCTTCATATGGCCATACATTTGATGTAGATATTGAGCCAATTGATTGCTATTTGAGTGTGTATTGAGTCATTGGAAGAGCAATTTTGATGACATATCCATTTGAGGTCACATCGATAGACATGGAGTGGTACTACAAAGTATCACATCCTTGTTTGATATGCCTTGCTGAGATATGTATAGACCAATCTCTATTCCAACGTATGATGCATGATCTTCTCATGTGAGATTGTCTTTGATTGCTTTAGAGCTACAAGGTTACTTCGAGTTTGGGGACACGCCAAAGGAACCCGTGTTTAGGGCTTTGTGTGAGCATTAGACTTGACCCGATGTGGACATTTAGATTAGTTATCTTATTTATTTTATGTGTAGTATTATCATTTATACAATATTGAACATAAATCAGAAGTCGAGAATACAATCTATAAATAATTAAGATTATTAATTTAAAAGTCCACCATGATCCAAGTTTAATGCTCAATACAAATGCCTAAACACGAGTTCTTTTGGCGTTCCCCTGAACTCGTCTATGTAACCATGTAGCTCGGAAGAAATTGAAGACAATATCGAATTAAAAGGTCCTACGTCATCAGAAACTTTGTACACTATAACAGAGACTAGTCTATGTGGATCCTCAGTAGGGCGTATCAAACGAGGATGTGATGCTTTGTCATACTAGTCTATCTATGTTTTTTGTGACCTAAAATTAATATGTCATCAGAAGTGATCCTTCAACGAATCGATGCTCACCAGAATGGTAATCAATGCACTCGACATCTACATCAAAGGTATGAAAATCTGAAGGTGGTGGTAGTATATATTCTATGTCCAAACTGTCGAAGGCAACTCTCAGGCAAGTAAGGAACTACTTTCTTGCACCAACAAAGACAACCAATGTAAATACATGTATCATCAAATGAGATTAATTGACAATGACTCTCAAATGGATGTCATATGACATATATGGGTTTTAGAACATCTATCAACCTCTGTATCTAATCAACCGTATGAGCCCCCTGCTTATACTTCCACCGCATAGCTTGAGCAAAACCTCTTTGTGGCTCATCACATGAAATCCAGATCTCTGCTTGATTATAAAAAGTTACAAAATATTTATGAATCCAACTGTGTTATATAATAAAAGAAAATAGAAATAATAATACAATATAACTATAATAAATGAAAACTATAATAATAAGTTGAGACTATAAAAAATTATTAAAATAAATAATCAAAACAATAAATAATTCATCTCTAACATTACTATAAAATACCGATAGAAGAGTCACATATTCCCTGAGCTGCTTACAAGTAAATATAAAGCCATATCTCAGATACTTGTACAATGTAACTGAAGCAACGACACCCCAATAACATCTACCGCAATTGGACAAATTCATAAACAACAATAGATATTTTGCCTCTACAAGAGTAAAACTCTTGCCGGTAGAAACAATACGCCCAAATAGAAACAACATATGTATGACCTAGCAACACAATCAAGCATTCCAATTTGAGGATACATATCAAACAAAGTGTACAACAAGTGCAATGACTCCATTTTCATTTACAACCACTCCTGACTATAATAGTCAATCCAAATCCTCTCTGTCTCTGCCCCAACTTCACGAACACTTATCCTCAATAGCTCCTCAACAAGTGAAATTGCTCCTTCTTCATTTACACCCGAAGGCTGATCATAGAAATCGCCTATCATTGGAATGTGAGGTAGGCATGCCCCATCATATAGTGTAATTATCATTTCACCAAATGATATGTGAAATGATGACATCTCGAGGTGTCTCCTCTCCGTAAATGCAGATAAAAGGTTGGTGTCAACCATCTTCATACTAGTCCTCTGAAGTGTGCTCTGTATAGAACCTTCCAGCCAATCCTCTTTAAAAGGGGAAGTTGTTGAGAAACCCAACCCTCCAAATTTTTCCCGTCTGATGCTCTACCTTTTACTCCTTTTTGATATCGTGCTTCTGCATATATTTTAAATTAAATAATATTTTAATACTAAATAAAACAACCAAAATAATTAAAACTCAAAGCGTTACATAACTAAATAAAACCAATCAAACACAATCAAATCAGTATCACACTTGTGCGTATATTTTGGCATTGGGCCTCTCTATGGAGGTGTGTTTGACACCCTTGTCTGCTTCTAGTTCTCTTTTAATTTTTGCATTCGAGGCACTGTGCAGTTGTTTTGCATGATTCTAGGTGCTCTATTTTCTCTTCCGGGTGTGCATTTCTTTCTTGTCCGATTTCACGCATCTTTTCTCCAAATTTGTTTGTTAGCATCATCTATTTCACTTATGCGGTCGTATATCAAGTCTTGTTGTCAATTTCAAGTTGTTCGTTTTTGCAATTTGTCCAAGTCAATCTTGTCACAATGTGCTTTCCAGTGTGTTTTCTACTACTGCATATTTTGTTTAGATTAAAGTTGTGCCACCGTAATCCATTCCATTCAGAGTTTCAGCCGCTCGAGTGAACGCTGATTCTATTGTTTTTTTTTTTTTTGAAGTTGTGACACTTCCAGGTTAAGGTTTCAGTAGCCGGAGTGAGCACTAGCCTAACACCTTTTTTTTGTTTGTTTGAAGTTATAACACCATCATGTTTGGGCTTCAGCTGCCGGAGTGAGCACTGATCCAATATCGTTGTGTTGGTTTGATGTGGTGACACCTTTCAATCAAGTTCAGTTGTTGGAGTGAGCAATGGTCTAATATCATTGCAGTTTGGTTTTTCTTTTGATTGAGTTCCTTTGCTTCTTAATTGTGGTGATACAAAAAGATGATTGAAGGTTGAAGATGTATCTAAACCATGTACCTCATATCGTTGCCTCAATTATTATGTTTTATCATTTAAAGGGTATATTTATAACAAGTTGGAGCTTACTAAGCTTCAGCTGGAGAGGGAGTGTTTAGTTATTGAATTTTTTTGATAGTTTAGTTTTATCTTCCCTATTTATTGTCTTGATTGTATTGATTAATCTTCCCTATATAAATACATCATACCCACATAATATGAGATGTAATAAACATACTTTCATTCTTAAGATTTTTTAGTATTAATAATATATCGATCACATGAAGAGAATCCACATTAACCTCAACCGCGCTGAACCCTAGACTTCTAGTATGCTTCAATCCTCTGTATACTCCCCAAAGCTGTCAGGTAAGCACTACACTTCGCAATACCTTTAGCGAAACCACCGAACCACTCTCTATCACTCCCCTGAACGACACCACAAATGATACCACCACAACCAGCTATCCCATTGTCCTTGCACGATACGGGTTCTGAAAATTATTGCGATAAAGGGAAATTTATAGAAAATGAATTAACTTGAATGCCATTATACTAACACTTATGATGTGAATGTTTCAAAGAGGCCCTTGCACAAAAAATAAACATACCATGACCAAAGACATTTACGGTTTCATCAACAAATCTTCTACAATCATCTTCTTTGACAACATCTGCTGCCATAATCATAACATGCCTTGCTCCCATTCACCTTGCATTCTCAGCAATTTCTATTAGCCTATGATCTCTGCGTGCCACCAACATTAAATTTGCTCTCCTAATTGCATAATCGGATTGCAGATCTGGATTTTTTTTCCTTCTTAACGAATTGCAGATCTGATTTTTTTCTTCTATTTCTTCTTAAAGAATTGCAGATCTTAATTTTTTTTTTTCTTCTTTTGTTTCTTCTTAACAAATTGCAGATCTTGATTTTTTTTCTTCTTTCTTTTCTATTGAAACGTGAAAAAGAATCATGGAAGGAAAGGAGAAGAAGAAACATTGCAGATCTGAATTTTTTTCCTTCTTTCTTTCTTATGTTTATGAATTTTTGGCTTGACATTGTTTTTGGATCAAACATTTGAAATTTGAAAACTCTGAAACTATCCCTCGCAAAAATAATTTGGGATTTATGAGTTTTTGAGAGAAGAAGAGTTTAAGATTAAGTTTTAAAAAAAATTAAATTGTGATATTAATTTCTGATTTTTTGGGCTAGGTTTGAAGATTGATGAGGTTGTATGAAGAAGATGATGAAAATGTGAGGGAAGGAGATGAAGAAAAAGTAAAAAAAACATTAGGTGTTGTTGCTTCACCATAAAATACAATAGACATGCATGATCATACGGTGTTCTTTTTTGGGAAAAGATCTAATGGTTAAAATTTTAAAAATTATTAAGGTCTATGGTGGACTATGTATAATGTTGGTCCACCATAGACATTTGTGGTTAAAGTTAACATAAGCTGACCAAATTGACTAATGGAGGTATATTTGAGGGACTAAATAGGAAAAATTTAGAGTTATGAGACCAAATTGAAAACAACAAATAAGATAGAGGAACAAAGATTCAATTAAGCCTAATATTAACATTTTAAAATATCTTGGGATAAAACTCTCATCCTTATATTAAATAAAAAAGTCATTCCTACGAATAAATCTAATCTAATAATTTTGAAACAAACAACCTTTAGTACAAGTAATTTCATGTGTAAGGAAAGAGAAGATAATAAATACTAGGTCTCATACTTTTTTTCTTCGGATTGACCCTTGGTTGGGTGGTATTCCTCTTAGTGTTAGATTTGGTAGGCTTTACGAGTTAACGAACAACCCTTTAGCGATTATTGCTAGAATGAATGCTTTAGGTTGCGGTGAGGGTGGTAAGACTTGAAAGCAGCGACGAAGATTATTTGCGTGGGAGGAGGAGATAATGATGGAGTAATGCGCATTGTTACTTGATGTTGTTTTGCAGGTTGATTAAATGGATATGTGGCAATGGTATTTGGATCCTATCAAAGGTTATCCAGTTAGAGGTGTTGATCATTTTTTAACAAAGATGGAGTAGTCTGTGCATTATGTATAAGCAAATTTAATTTTGCATAAGCAAGTCCCGCTTAAAGTATCTTTATTTGCTTGGCTCCTTTTTTGCATCCACATCTCAACCAAAGATAACTTATTTCGACGAGGTGTTCTTCATCAGGAATCTCAATTATGTGTGGCAAGGTGCAGCATGGTGGAATAAGCGGATCATCTTTTTTCGCTCTTTATTAGGTGATTATGCTAGTAATGGTTGTATGCGGTTATTCTCCAAGATTTCCTTTAAAGTTGTAATCTCCATTTCTGTTATAAAAAAGTTGTATTTTCCAATTTTTTAAAGAAAAAAAAGTTACAAACGAGATAGGAAAACAGATTCAATTTCTGTATAAAAGAAATAAACTCAGGGGTCTTTGCCTGCCACTTAAATATTAGAATACAAATAAAAGAAATTGCCTAATACCTAACTTAGTAAGTTTTCTCTCCGTAATGCATGGCAAGACTGAAGTCTTTCCGAAACTCTCTACTCTGCAATGACCAACTACTCACTTCGTTTCCTTTGAATTAAAATTGAATAAATCATCAATTTAATTTCTCAACTACTATCACTCTATTTCAATTTTTCAAATTTAGTCCTTAATTAAACTATCAATTTAGTTTTAGAGTTTATAAATTTGTCATTCATTGTAATTTTTTTGTTGCTGTCAATTTAGCATTGGCATCTTAATAGTATTTATTAGCAAGACCGTATTTTAATGTAGAGTAGCATATAGTGTAACACAAAAATTAATGTTTGAGTCATTTAACTATTTGTTCGGAAACCACCGTACATATAAAAAGACATGATGAAAGAATTGAAGGGAGTAATTAGCTGCGAATATAAT
The DNA here is from genome assembly GCA_018208015.1 of Medicago ruthenica. Taxonomy (NCBI): domain Eukaryota; kingdom Viridiplantae; phylum Streptophyta; class Magnoliopsida; order Fabales; family Fabaceae; genus Medicago; species Medicago ruthenica. The sequence goes on from CM031372.1 coordinate 10,556,839, forward strand.
TGCGGGTCTATCCCATCAACATGATATGGAGTTGGTGAAAGGAAGTCAATGCACAATTAAAAGCTGATGAAGAAAAAAACGGTTAAATTCCTACTCGACTATTAAATTTAAGCCTGGTGTTGAAATGGTCGTTGTGAATGCTAATAATCATCAGTATTTCTTCAACACTCAGACTTGTGTCTTCTAGATTAGTTGAAAAATTACATAATGCAAGAATGATTGATGTTACCTTTTTTTTTTTTTTTTTAAACTGTGAATAGTTTAATGGTCATACTAACATATCGATAACGTATTCTCTCAAGTGGAATTATCTTTAATTATTACATCTCAACCATTAAACATAAAAGAGAAATGAGATATAAAATTATAAAGAAAATAAGATATTGAATTTGTGGCTGAGATGTAACAATTGAAAAAAATTGAGAGAGTTGCAATTGAAAGAGTGTTTAAGTCTCCTTATACATAGAGGAAATGCGTCTTGAGTAGAGTAAATTCTACCTTGGGAGACTGTTTAAGGCTCTTTATTATATAGAGGAGGTGATGGTTGTTGGTGTGTGATGGCAAATAGTCATTGTTCGACGGTTACAAATTCTGTAATTTGTAATTGTCGAGCGTTATTAAATGGTTACAATTCGTTGATTTGAATCGTTACTTCCATAGATCCATATTGCTACGAGCACACATCCTGGTAATGGGAGGGTGTGAATAAAGTAGTTGCTCCAGTGTTGAGTTAGGCCTTTTGTTGGGTACTAGACTCTGTGTGTCTTTGAACAACCTAAAACATTTGAAAGTTGTTTTTTCCACATCATAGAAAGCTAAGAAACACCAGTATTTTACGTTTTTAACCCCAGCGGCAGTTAACTGCCGATGAGAATGACGCGGCGGCAGTTAACTGCCGATGGGATCCGGCGGCAGTTAACTGGCGATGGGAAGGAAACCAGCGGCAGCTAGCTGTCGTTGCCATGTTTTGCCTATATTTTCTAAAACTTCACATTTTGTTCATCTTAATGTGAACAAAAACGATAAAATGAGTGAACAAAAACGATAAAATGACATGCGATTAAAGTGAAAATGCTAAAAAAATGAGAGCTAATTTTTTAACTTAAAAACTGTTTTTAATTTTTTTAAAAACAGATTTAATTTTAACAAAAACTAATTTTAACAATTTATAAAAACTGATTTTTTAAAATCAGTTTTTCTTTAAATTGTTAGAATTAGTTTTTTTTTTAAAATTAAATCTGTTTTTAAAAAACTAATTTTTTAAAATCAGTTTTTTTAAAAAATTAAAACTATGTTAGAATTAGTTTTTGTTAAAATTAAATCTGTTTTTAAAAAAATTAAAAACAGTTTTTAAGTTAAAAAATTAGCTGTCTTTTTTTTAGCATTTTTACTTTAATCCCATGTCATTTTATCGTTTTTGTTCACTCATTTTATCGTTTTTGTTCACATTAAGATGAAAAAAATGTGAAGTTTTAGAAAACATAGACAAAACATGGCAACGACAACTAACTGCCGCTGGTTTCCTTCCCATCGGCAGTTAACTGCCGCCGGATCCCATCGGCAGTTAACTGCCGCCGTGTCCTTCCCATCGGCAGTTAATTGCCGCTGGGGTTAAAAACGTAAAATACTGGTTTTTTTTAGCTTTGTATGAAGTGGGGCAAGCAATTTTCAAAACATTTTGGTCAATTTGCATATTAATTTTCAAACTTTAAGTCCTACTTTATTTTCATGTGAGCTCTTTGTCATCAAATCTACGATTTTTCAGCGATGTTTGCTTATGAACATATATTAAATTACGTGTTTAATATACGTTCAAATAGATTAAAGAGGTAATAGATAAATAAAATTAATTTCTACCTGTTTATATGTGTTCGATATTTAATGTAATCCACATGATTCAATGTACCCGACGGGTGCTTGAAAAGAAATACTGCTGCAATTGAGAATGTTATATTTCAAGTGTTAACATTGTGTTATGATATATGACTACCATTGCTAAAAAGGCACAAAGATTTATTGCTATAATTTTAAGAGAGCTGATGTTGGAGAAGCTAAGTGGAGACCCAAATTTTCTTATGAGAAATATTAACGAGTGTCTTCGGGGTCCTCTTTAAAATATATAAATGATAACTTTTTATGAAAATATGTGTAATCATTGCATTGAAAATCAAAATAATTTGATTTTTTTCATAAAATAGTTTCTTCTTTTGGGGTACTTAAAGAGTGTCTATGTGACACTAGTTAACAAGACCATTTTCCTATATATGATGTTCGATGGGCATCCCTAGTGGTTTCTATAAGCTTAATGTTTACACAACATCTCTGGGGGATGTTAAGTGAGGTGTTAGTGTCGTGGCCACAAATGTTGCTGACAAATCATTTCATTATTAGATTTATAGGTAGCAAAAACTTTAGCTATGCAAAAAAGCTTCACATTTCCAGAAAATGTCTTTCCTGGATCTTAGATAGCGAACTCATACGCTTCCAAAGTGTTCTTGACATTGAAGGCACACAAAATATCTCCCACCTATGTTGATTTTATTATTAGAGATTATATTACTTTTATCGCTTGCTTTCATAGTTTACATTTTTTACATATTAGGCGTGATGTCAATAAAGTGTTCATTATTTAGCTAATTATTATCTTTATAATCCATATTATGTGTGAATTGAAAAGACTTCTCCATATATTTCTGTATATTGAACTTTGATTTATTGCTTGATTTTTTTTTTGAAGGAGCTTGACTTTTGTTGGTGAAGTTATCTTTGACGTCAAAAAAGAAAGAGATTTGACCTTTGAATTTGTTACAGATTAAAATAAAAGTGATTTAGATGTAAATAATTCAGATGATATTATTCTTTAGAGACTTTTAAAAAAGTATAAACTATGATTGAAAAAACATTCAAGTTGAAAATTATACATGTTAAAATAATTTTACATTAATATTGTTGAGAAAATATAAACATCGTAATTTTTTTTATCTCGTCCATTAAAAAGTAACGTCTTCAAAAACTAATAAAAAGGTATAACTATTTCATTTTCGGTATAAAAATCACATTTTAACAAAATAATTGTATTCCTAGAAAAAATTGTTTAAAAAAACTTATACACAATCATAATTAAAACATCAAAATTAATTTTTAAAAAATCTAAAATAAACGGGACCTATATATATATATATATATATATATATATATATATATATATATATATATATATATTTGTCATGACTTTTTTGTTTGACAAATACAATTTTTCATGACTTTTATTTGCATCCCTAATCGGCACAACGTATTACTATTAACTGTGCAAGTTTTCCCTAAAAAAATAAAAACTGTGTAAGTTTAATATTTTAATCATACTATGGCTGAGTCAAACTTGCGGACTTGATGAGATCATGCATTCCTCTTATTAGCGACTTTGGAGTCTACTGTCTCTGTGATATCATATTTCGGTCATGGCAACGTAGGTGGACATTCTTGATTGATGACATGATGATGTGAGAAAGAATTAGGGTTCATGTCAAGAAAGGAGATGAAATTGTAGTTGTTGAAAATGAATGATTTAAGGTTTTTATTTTCTTGTTTAAAAAAAAAAATCTTGTCAAAATAATATATTCTAAATTAACTAGATAAAATATAATTTTGAGGTCATGTCATAACTGCCAAGTAGATAATCATAATCTAACATCTTTAAAAAAAAAAGTAGATAATCTAACAACCACATTGCCTTTCTTTATAACGAAAGTGAAACAAACTTATAAAGATAATGATGTTTGTATTTTTTTTAAACGCCGAAATGAAATCTATAGATCAAACCAAAAAGTCATTTAGTATAAGGTGTGTCACAGGAAACTTTAAAAGAGTGTATACAAATTACATTACAATGTAAATAAAGGAAAAAACAAAGAGAGAAACAAATTTAGGTAATAACAGAAAAGCAATGAAAATGATTAAGCCTCAAAAAATGGTAATCAAAGTCGAATGTAACATATTTTGATTAGAACCACAAAAAAGCCTGAAGCTTAATTTTCTCACATAAGTTTTGCAACTGCTCATCCTTTTGCTGAAAAATTTGCCCCTTTCTTTCTTTCTGAATTATCCAAACTGTCAAAATCCAAATAATGATCAAAGCCAATCAAATATGTTTCGAAAACTACCTATATCACCAAAATGTACGAGAAAGATAACCGTGAGAGAGAGTTTCGAAGTCTAACCAATTTGCAACCAATGACCATTATCTTCCATAAAAATAATTTTGACAAATAAATGGTCATTGTCTTCATTCATACTACACCCTCCTACACAAGTTTGATCGTCATAATTAAGCCCTTCATCGCCACTTCCACGGCTCACCATTAACCCTCCAACCTAAAGAATGCATCTCCGTTACTGTTGGCAGTTTATTCTCAGATAAACGCGAAACGGAACCCCACCTCCCCCCCAACCAGAATCCCTCTAGAACTGTTAAACTATCTGACTCATTCCTATATTAGATACCTTGCAGAGCAAGTTAGCTTGCATCCCAAGTTTCCTTACCATGTGCTAGCTCTAGATGATTTCTATCCTAGCAAGAAGTTAGTTACAGTTAGTAAGGAAACTATTGAGCTATATATAATTGGATTGTAACAATCTCTTCTCAATTGAATGAATCATTGATTTCTCTCATTTTCCTCTCTTTCTTCTTCCTTAAGCTTCTGCATTTTCTGAGTTCACTATGACGATGGTGAAGTTTATGATGGTATTAGAGCTCTTTTGAGCTCTGCTGCGCATCGTTCTTTCCCCTTTTTTCGTTCGTTTTTCTATTTTTTTACTCTTCTTCTCCGATGTACGTACTGGAAACGCCGCCGTTAACGGTGGCGCTAATGGTGGTGGTGTTGTTCCACCGATTCTCGATCCGTCTCAACAACCTGGAAATGTCTATTATGTTCATGCATCTAATGGACCTTCTTCCATCGCAATTACTCCAGTTCTTAGTAATTCCAATTATCATTCATGGGCGCGTTCAATGCGAAGAGCCTTGGGAGGAAAGAACAAGTTTGATTTCGTGGATGCATCAATTCCAGTTCCAACGGAATTTGATCCTAGCTTCAAAGCGTGGAATCATTGCAAAATGCTCGTACACTCTTGGATCATGAATTTTGTAGAAAATTCCATTGCTCAAGGCATCGTTTTCTGGAAAATGCTGTGGACGTTTGGAACGAGCTCAAAGAACGTTTTTCTCAAGATGATTTCATTCGTATTTCTGAATTACAGTGTGAGATTTTTGGGTTGAAGCAAGATTCATGTTCGGTCTCAGAGTTCTTTACCGCATTGAAGGTTTTATGGCAAGAACTTGAAACCTATCTCCCTACTCCTATTTATGCTTGTCCACATCATTGTATGTGCGTTACTGGTGTGATGAATGTGAAGCATCAGCATGAAATCACACGCTCAATTCGTTTTCTTACTGGTCTTAATGATTCTTTTGATCTTGTTCGTTCTCAAATCTTGCTGATGAATCCTTACCAACATTGAACAAGATTTTTTCAATGGTAATGCAGCATGAAAGACAGTTCAAAATATTTCTTCATGTAGATGAGTCCAAGATTTTGATTAATTCAGTGGGAAAATCTCAAGGAAGAGGGTGTGGCAATGGTGGTTACAATGGAGGTTCTTCATTCACACATGGAAATAAACATGTTTGTTCTTTTTGTGGGAGAAATGACCACACTGTGGAAACTTGCTATAGGAAACATGGTTTCCCTCCACATTTTGGTAAAAATTCTGTTATGGCTAATAATTCCTCTCTTGAGATGAGTGAAGAAAGGGAGGATTTGGAAGATTCAAAGAGTTGCAAAGGCAATGACTCATTTGGATTCACCAAGGAGCAATATGGTTAGCTTGTCAACCTGTTTCAGACACAACAAGGTTCTTCTAGCAAGGTGAATCATGTCACAAATCATGTGACTTCAGGTATATTCAGAGTTTCTTACTCTCTGAATCACTCCAATATTGGATCCTTGATAGCTGATTATGGTGCCAGTGATCACATATGCTCATGTGTCAATAGTTTTGATTCATATAAATCTATTACACCTATTCCTATCAAGTTACCAAATGGCAATATGGCTATAGAAAAGTATTCAGGCACTGTACAATTTTCACCAGGATTGGTTGCTAAGAATGTTTTATATGTAGCAGAATTCAATCTTAATCTGCTTTCTGTGTCAAAACTATGTGTTGATAATGGTTGCATAGTTTCTTTTGGTAATGATAAATATTTGATACAAGAAAGGCGGAGCTTGAAGATGATTGGTTCAGATGATTTAATGGAAGGATTGTATTTCCTTATCACACAAGCTTCTCCATAACCTCAACCTGTTATAGCTTCATCTCAAGCCAATTTGTGAAATTCCTTTTTACCCCAAGAAGCTTTATGGAACTTTAGGTTATGACACCTATCCAATCATAGGTTGCTTAGTTTGCAGCAATCCTTTCCTTGTATAAAGATTGATGAAAATTCAGTTTGTGATATTTGCCATTACTCTAGACATAAGAAATTACCTTTTCAGCTCAGTATGAATGAAGGTAGCCATTGTTATGAATTGATTCATTTTGATATATGGGGTCCTGTTTCTATTCAGTCAATTCATGGTCATAAGTATTACATTATAGCTCTAGATGATTATAGCCGTTTTACTTGGATTATGCTTTGTAAAAACCAAATCTGAAGTTCAAAAATCTGTTCAAAATTTTCTTCTTATGATAGAAAACCAGTTTGATTGCAAAGTTAAAATTGTAGGGACTGATAATGGTCCTGAATTCCTTATGCCTGATTTTTATTCTTCCAAAGGCATAGAACATCAAACAAGTTGTGTGGAAACTCCCCAGCAAAATGGGAGGGTTGAAAGAAAACACCAACACATATTAAATGTTGCAAGAGCCCTGCTTTTTCAATCAAAATTACCTAAACAGTTTTGGTCTTACTCAGTTTTGCATGTTATATACATAATCAACCGTATTCCCACTCCTCAATTGCAAAACAAGTCTCCTTATTTTCTTAGATATGGTCACAATCCTGATCTCAATGATTTTAAGGTTTTTGGTTGTCTTTGTTATGCTTCAACTTTCAAAAGTCATAGAACTAAACTTGATCCTAGAGCCAAAAAGTCTGTTTTCTTAGGTTACAAGCAAGGTGTCAAAGGAGCCATATTATTTGATCTGAATAATAGAACTATTTTTGTTTTTAGAAATGTAACATGAACATATTCTCCCTTATTCCAATCCTAATTAACCTTTTCAGTGGCAATACCACTCCAACCACCCCATCACCCCTACACACACAGACACCTGCTAACCATGAGCCTAAAATGACTGAAGAGTCAGACCCTAAAATTTATGAACTTGAGATACAAATTAATACTGATGATGACAATAACCTGCAGTTACCTAATCCTATTTTACCTGAATCACAAGATCTTGTCCTTAGAAAGTCCACCAAAAACATCCCGAAACCCAAACACTTATCAGACTATGTGTGCAATCTTTCAAAAGAATCAGTCAAGCAAGCATCTTCAGGTATATTCTATCCTATTAAGAATTTTCATTCACTTAACAATGTTACTGACTCCCACAAGAAGTTTGCTTTGGCAATTAGAAATGCTTCAGAACCTAGTAGTTACAAAGAAGCAAGTAATCAAGATTGTTGGGTGAAAGCCATGAAATCTGAACTTAGTGCATTAAGGCAAAACAAAACTTAGATTTTTGTGGATACTCCACAAATATCAAGCCTATAGGCATTAAATGGGTTTATAAGGTAAAGCACAAGTCAAATGTGACTATAGAAAGGTACAAGGCTAGACTAGTAGCCAAAGGGTACAATCAAGTTGAGGGAATTGATTTCTTTGACACCTTTTCACTTGTAGCTAAAATAACAACTGTCAGAACCCTTCTTGCTTTAACATCTATCAATTTATGGCACTTAAACCAACTATATGTGAACAATGCTTTCCTGCATGGAGATTTGAATGAAGAGGTTTATATGTCTGTTCCACAAGGTGTTACTAGTCCCAAGCCAAATCAGGTTTGCAAGTTGTTAAAAATCTCTTTATGGTTTGAAACAAGCCAGTAGAAAGTGGTATGAAAAATTGACAGGATTCTTACTTGATCAAGGTTACAAGCAATCTACTTCAGATCATTCCCTTTTCACTTTACATACAAATTCCAGTTTTACTACTCTACTTGTATATGTGGATGATGTCATATTAGCAGGAGATTCCATAACTGAGATAAATAGAGTTAAAAGAGCCCTTGATGCAGAATTTAAGATCAAGGATCTTGGAAAGCTCAAATATTTCTTAGGCATAGGAATCAACATACGCCAAATGAAATATTGTCTTGACCTCCTGAATGATAGTGGATTGCTTGGTGCTAAACCTGTTCACACACCTCTTGATCCTTATGTCAAATTACATCAAGATACTTCCAAACCTTTTGAAGACATACTAAGCTACATAAGACTTTTGGGAAACTCTTGTACCTTACTACGACCAGACCTGATATAACCTTTGTAACTCAACAATTGAGCCAATTTTTAACTGCTCCAACCATTACTTACTATGAAACAACATGCAGGGTGGTTAAATACCTCAAAGGCACACCCGGTCAAGGATTACTTTTCAGAAGAGATTCTAATTTACAACTACTTGGGTTCACATATGCAGATTGGGAAAGTTGTGTTGATACTAGAAGGTCAACCTCAGGTTATTGTTTCTTTCTTGGTTCTTCTCTGATTTCATGGAGAGCAAAGAAACAACATACAATTTCAAGAAGTTCATCTGAAGCATAATATAGAGCTCTCTCTTTTGCTAGTTGTGAATTGCAATGGCTTCTCTACCTTCTTCAGGATTTGAGAGTGACATGCTGCAAGTTACCAGTCTTGTATTATGACAATCAAAGCCATTCACATAGCAGGCAACCCTGTGTTTCATGAAAGAACAAAGCACCTGAAGATAGACTGTCATTTTGTTAGAGAAAAGCTGCAGCAAGGTCTCTTTAAATTGCTTTCCATTAAATCTCAGTCCCAGCTTGCAGATTTCTTCACCAAGCCATTACCACCTAAGAGTTTTCGCTCTTTTCTATCCAAGCTTAACATGCTTAATTTATACCATGCTAAGCTTGAGGGACGGTGTTAAACTATCTGACTCATTGCTATATTAGATACCTTGCAGAGCAAGTTAGCTTGCATCCCAAGTTTCCTTACCATGTGCTAGCTCTAGATGATTCCTATCCTAGCTAGAAGTTAGTTATAGTTAGTTAGGAAACTATTGAGCTATATATAGCTGGATTGTAACAATCTCTTCTCAATTGAATGAATAATTGATTTCTCTCATTTTCCTCTCTTTTTCCTTCCTTAAGCTTCTGCATTTTCTCTGAATTCACCATGAAGATGGTGAAGTTTATGAAGAACAAAGTATTGAACCCATCACCCGCATAATATTATCAACTAACCAAAACCCTCACAAATCCTATTAAGATTGCTACTAAACGAATCTCGTCCCTCCTCCATAACAAAGGCGCCTCCTTCCTTCCCATAACGAGCAATTTAAACTCTATACCATAGACTCCCTTTCATCTAACTCCAGGAAAAAAATGTACTTAAAGACTAATTTAAAACTAAGTTAAGGGATCGTTCAACTAATTTTGCTAACTAGAAAAATACGAGTTGATTTATATTTCTCATGGATAATAATTAAATTTTGCTAGCTGCGTCCCTAAATATAAGACTCTCATGAGATGTTTTCTTATCCCATTTTATAATATTCCCTTAAAGTTTTCAACAATAATTTTTTATAGGAGAAATTTTCAACTATATGAGTTCTATATTTACAATAGGTTTAATTATTTTGTTGGTCCCCTAACCTAGTTAGAAATTTTTAAATAAATCTCTAAACTAAAAAATAATATAGTATAATCAAGTTCCTGAAATAATATATTTTAATTCTAAATAGATTTAATATAGTACATTTTATAAAATATGACCATTTTACATTTATTATTTAAATACGAAGAAGAACATTTTACATTTAAATTAATAGAAAACACATTCTTCTTGATACCAATTATACATTGAAATGTATAATTTTATTTAAGTTTAAACATTTTACAAGGAATTAAAAAATCTTAATTTAATTTATTTTATTATAATATTCAATATCTTCTACTTATGTATAAAGAAAATTTTCAAAAGAAAAATATTAATTTTAGTCAAAATATTACAAAAACTAAAATAGTATAGTAAATCTATTCAGAATTAAATTATAATTAATAATAATTCAATATGTGTTTTCTAATCAATATTTGTTTAAAGTTTCTTCATCAAAATTATCAAATTCATGTACTTTCTTTAACAACATCGTATAGCTTTACTTGGCAGTTATAATCTTTATCCAAGTAATAAATGTGGAATTAAGCTAAGTAATAAATGCTAAGAAAGTTTTACCAAATAAAATTCCCGAACATTGAAAAATAATCATGTGCTTATCACGTAGTATGACGATGTTTCTTTCTACTCTGAACATTCTTATCTAGTTAAAAAAAATCTCGTGGGATTTGATCTATCAAAGGAAATTATCCCAACCAATAAATGAGAGTTAATAATCTAAATCTAAATTCATTCAATGTAATACTAAAATTTGAGTTCTTACCTATTCACGTCATCTCATTGTCATCTATTTTTACCTTGAACTTTCAAAGTCTATTTTTTTTTTTTTTTTAACTTAACTGTCCCTAAGGCAATTCTGTTACCAATCTAAAAATCCATAATACTGTGTCAACCTCACATCATCAAAGTTCAAACGTTTGACTGAGAGAGACAAATGGACAAAGAAGGAGGCTACATATCATCCAAAATTTATGGGAAGTGCCATTTATGTTCCATTCTGCATTTCCGGTGGGTAGTTGGACAAGCTTTCAATGGATTCCAGGATCACAACTCACATGCAACAAATATAATAATACTACTTTAATGATTTCGATTTAATTAATTGTATAAATTGACTTAATTAATTGAGTTTATTTTTACGAGACTATTCAAAGGTGTTTATGGAAATAATTCATTTTCATAAACAAACAAACTATTCATGGAAAAAGTTTATGCATACAAGAAATTCATCTAAAATTATTATTATCATTAATTATTTTTTGGCTAAGTCTAAAATTATTATTATTTCAATTTTTCATCAGTTTATTTGTTCGTAATAATCATATTTAAAGCATGTCGGATACTAAATATGACTATCTATTCTAGTCGAGTTTGCAATTTTTGTTCGTCAACATTAGAGTGAAGTGTCTTTCCTTTAATCCAACCCTGTTGTTTTATTTTTTATGTAAAGTTTTTTATTTTTTTTTTGAACGGGTATGTAAAGTTATTTTATCAATCGGATCATGTGATTAAAAGAGGCATGTCCACAAAATACGTTGACACAAGAAATCGGTAATTTAATCCAATTTAGTTTCCATCGGTGGAAATTGTGAAGAAGTCAAATTCTGAATCTCTCTATTCTCCCATCCCTCCTTCCTCTTTATAAGACTTTTGGGTGCCCATAAATTGGGGCAGGTCTCTTAACTCAATACTTCATTTCTTAGCTACTTTAACAAAGTAGAGCATTCTTTTCACTTCATTTCTTTGCATCATCCTTATTCTTTGTCGGTGATATGGCTGATCATTCATCAAGCAATGGAAACCATGAAATAGTTTTGAATGTAAATGGTGATGCCTCCCAAAATTGTGATGAGTCATGCATCCAAGACTATGTGCCCCTTCTGCAGAAGGTGTGTATCTCCTAAACCACTCTACGTAGAACTTATTTTGTTGATAATATCTATGAATATGAATTTAGTCTCTAAAATATCAATCTTTAATTTTATTTTTAAAGTAAATAAAATTCATCGTTTTAATCTCTAAAGTATATGAAAGTTTATCATATTAATCCCTACTATTTTAATAACAAAGATTAAAGTGACGAATTTCATATACTTTAAAAATGTTTATTACTTTTATATGTTTTAAAGATTTAATTAGAGAGAAAAATACTTTAGTGATTAAATTAACTGTTTATCCTGATATATGTGATTTTAAATTTGGAATCAATGTTAAAATAAAATGGTTTGATTTGTATTATGTTGAATGTAGTTGGTAGCAGAGTTGGTGGGGACGTACTTCTTGATATTTGCAGGGTGTGCTGCTGTTGTGGTGAACCTTGACAATGACAAAGTAGTAACACATCCTGGGATTTCAATTGTTTGGGGCCTCACTGTTATGGTTTTGGTTTACTCTGTTGGTCACATCTCTGGTGCTCATTTCAATCCTGCTGTCACCATTGCTCATGCTTCAACCAAAAGGTTCCCCGTTAAACAGGTGAGCCGAGTTTTAAAACTACTATGTCGTGTCCTATATATATGAAAAAGTTAGGTTAACAAAAATTCAGTTCATGTATTTGATTCAGAATTTGAACCAGATACATGTACACTTTGGAGCATACAAGTATTTTAATTTGAAAACGATGCTGTGTGACTATGGTGGTGCACATTTATTCAAGAATTTCTTAGATGGTGTAGTACATGAAATATAGCTATTACACTTGAATTTTCTTGAAAATTACTTGTGTTAGCTCCTTAAAGCAATTATATTTTCTTTAATATTAAAACACCTTAGGAATTATTAAAATTGTAAATTTTTAAGATAGAATTGATTTTTCTTATAAAAAAGATAAACCATGCTCTATATTGTTTCATTTTCCGTATATACAACCGTTTTTGGCTTCATAATATGGTTGAATTGACCTTCAGTTGAAATTTCTATTCCTAAACTTTTTCCTTTGCTTTTAAATTTTTGCATATTATCCAATCCAAATAGTATACTTAATTGTACTAGTTTGTCTAAAAAAATTGCTGAGTTTTTCTTCAATTTATAATCTTGCAGGTACCGGCTTATATAGTAGCTCAAGTTCTTGGATCAACCCTTGCAAGTGGAACACTTAGGCTTATATTCAATGGCAAGGAAGACCATTTTTCAGGAACACTTCCAGCTGGTTCTGATCTCCAGTCATTTGTGATTGAATTCATAATCACTTTTTATCTTATGTTCATCATTTCTGGAGTGGCCACCGATAATAGAGCGGTAATCTCCTCTGCCCTTATATATAAACAAATACTCTATTATATTGGGAAGTGTTGAAATATTGTATATTCAACCGTTGTAAAGTTGTATATTTAACTTTTTGAAAATAAAAATTTGTTATTTTCATTGAAAAGTTTTACTTTCTTATTTTCTTAACTCATCTCTTAAAATATGTATTAATTGCAAATACTACCTTCGTTCTTTTTTAATTCTTAATTTTTGACAAATCAAGATAATTAATAAATGTTATTACTTTTGATACAATAATTTATCTTTTTTCAATAATAGCCTCATTCATTTAATATCTTGTTTCATATATTTCTCTCTATAATAAATAACTAAGGGTAATATTGGTAAAACAACATTTAATATTGCATTGAACTTTGAAAGTGACAGTTAAATAGAAACAAAATTTTGCAACAAAATAAACAATTAAAAAGGAACGGAGGGAGTATGTGACAAGTGGACATGGGCAACAAATTCTACATTTCAATGTCCTTCATCAATCTTCAACACTATTGTATACCAGATTTTGTTATTTTAGTGAAATGCTAACATGTGTCTTAAGAGCACGCATATGTTAATGAATATAATGTGGATATTTTTCTTGAAAATTGTGCATTCAATTTTTTAAATACTTAAAAGTTGTTTTCTTAAAGTTCTATATGTATTAAAGACACATGTTAACATGACCATTTATTTTATTTGTCAATACTGCAGATTGGTGAGTTGGCTGGACTTGCAGTTGGATCTACTGTGCTTCTAAATGTTATGTTTGCCGGGTATGACCCTAACTATAATTCAACTTTAAACAAAATATATGATAAATGCTAGAAACACTCTTTTTAACACTCTCTTTAAAACTCACTCTCTTATTGAGGGAACTCATGTGAATCACACCACTTTATGTGAAACCCATTTCCAAAGTGTGAAACCCATGTGAGTTTCACCCATTAAGAAAATGAATGTTAGGGAGGACATTAGAAAAAAAGGTGCTCGGATCATTCCTCAAATATAGTTCGTGGACACTTTTACGCTGAGAGTTCTTCAATACAGATTACAATCATTTCGTCACACCTTTGAAAATTGATCAAGGTCAAACTTTTTTAAATAAACAACAATATACTCTTTTTAGTCTTGAATATAAGAAAAAAAGTCATAAAGTAAATGTATGTAGTTCATATTTTAAACCAGATACATCGATTTTATTTGATTTTTTTTTCTTGCTTATAAGGGGTAACTCCGTTCCAATACAAAGCCAATAGACTATTCAGTTTGGTCAAATTACTTAAAACTTAATTATGCATGCAATCATATATGTTTGATAACAGGCCAATTACTGGAGCATCAATGAATCCTGCAAGGAGCTTAGGGCCTGCTATTGTTCATAAAGAGTATAGAGGAATATGGATATATTTGATATCAACAACTCTTGGTGCCGTAGCTGGTACATGGGCATATACTTTCATCCGGTACACAAACAAGCCAGTGCGTGAAATTAGTAAGAGTGCCTCTTTCCTTAAAGGAGTACAAAATAGTGGAGCTAAGTGATTTGTTAAAGAATGCATATTGAGGTTTAGCATATCTTCAATTTCAATTTTTGAAGACCATTATTTGTTTCAGTTTTAAGTGTAAGCAGAGTATCTCTAGTTTATTTACATTGGCAAACAACTATGTAGTATACATGACTAGAGGAAATGGTACAACTTTTGTCTACTCATCTACCATGATATTTACTTTATGTTACAATATAAGTTTTATGCAAAATCGATTTTTTCATCGAATGATACCGCCAAATTACCCGTATATGCAGGGACGGACCCAGGAATTAAGTAGTGCGGGCAACAAATATAATTTTGCATTTTTTTTAAGAAATGCAAAAATAAAATATGTATGTATGTGTGTAAATATACATCATAATTGTTTTCTAGAGTTTTTCATATTTTAGATATATTGAATGATTTTCTCATTTTCATTGTCAATGAAAAATCAACAAATTGAGAAGGAAATCAAAGCTCATGATTCTTTGTGTGACAATGCGATCGTTGCTTCTATTACAAAATGAGAAATTTGGGATTTCTCATTTTTGTTCTTTACTGAATTTGGGTTCTCATTCTGCAATTTGTTGATTTGGTAAAAATAAAGTATTATTAATTTTGATTTTTTTTTAGAATGACGGAGTGAAAATATTCACTTAAAAACTTACACACGAAGTGAGAATCCCAAATTCAAACTCGGATCATTACATCTAATCTAACAATAATTAATTGGATAAATTTCTCTTATAATTTATAGTATAATCTTTAATAACTTAATTAAACTTGAGTATCATTTTCTCTTTTTGTTCCATAATATATATAGGTGTTATTTTTCTTATTTTTTCCTAATGTTGTGAGGGCAAAGGGCCACATACCCTTTATGTGGGGCCGTCCTTGCGTAGATGACTGAGCGTATGTTAAATAAGAGTTTCAATCAACAAATTTGTGTTCCAATGCAATTATTACTATGATTTCGTGAAGCTCTTATTTGTTGTTTTAATGTGACCGTGCGGTCACAACGTGATTTCTTAAAATACCTAACACAGGGAACCAAGTTTTATATAAACATAAATTGTTTTTCTTGATTGTCAATCTAAACTAGCCCATAACTTAAGTCGGAAACCGATTTTTTTTAAATAAAAAATTGCCTCAACTAGAGTTTAAAGAGTCAAACACACCCTAAAATTACAATGCTGTAAAAAAAAATCTACAATAGGGTAGTAAAATCATAATTGTGATTTTGGAGATGTCACACGGTGGCATAATAGTTGAGAGGTGCAGCAGCAACTGCAGAGTGAGTGGAGATATGCCGTAGATGCTGTACCATAAAGAAACCGTAGAGGATCCATGTCCGATATATGTGTCTGGATTTCCTACAACCACTTTATAGTGCAACCTTGGATTTATTAAAAAAAAATTCTTCTCTCTAAATCTAATTGCAACCTTGTAGCTAAATTGATAAAAAGTTACAGAGACATCATATATGTTCAGACGCATGTTTAAATTTGCAATATTTATCTTCTTTGCACTTAGTGTATGTTTGTTTCGCCCTTAAATTCTTTGAAAAGAAAAGTCACTATGGACGATGTTGAAAAGCAACATATAATTTTATACCATTCAAAGGTGGCTATAAATGAGAGTGAGATAAAAAAAACATAGTCCATTAACGAAATGACATGTCTACCATTTTTCTTAAGATCAGAGAATACAAGTATTTGTAAAATTGATTACATATTAATTAACAAAAATGCATTATCAGTTGAGTACGAAAAGGAAAAAGTTGATTTTGGAAGGTAAAGCATGCAGGGGAAACACGGGGTAAACTCTTTTGGCCATGAGTTGATGAGAAAAACTAAATCCAACAATAATAAGATCAGAGATAAGGCTGAATTGTAGACAATGCCTGCGTTAGAATATTATCAGAATCACATGAATGCTATGTATTAATACACGAGATGCATTGACTTTGTAGGTGTGCATGTGTTTGGTTTCTACTTTATAGATAAGTTTGTATACAATGATGATGTAATTTTTTTACACATACATAAGTGGCATCCAACCAAATCATGACAAATAAATATTTGTTGAATTATTTTAAGAACTAACTTAAATAAGTGGTATCATAAATTCCTAAAAAAAAGTTATCATGAAGTGATTACATGCATATGTAAACACGTATTGCAATGTCGGTGTATACAAATTAAATTATATACTTTATAGTCATAGTTACAATTTCTATGGCATAGTAATTTTATTTCCTGAAAAGAAGCAAAAGGATAAGTGCAGGAAAATATCAAAGTAGCTAAGGATTTGTATGAAGAAATGGAGCGATGTGATATGTGACTAAAGTATTTTTTTTCCTATTAAGAACATATACTCTATCAATCATATAACGAAGTAAGAATCAAACTAATTTATTGCACAAAAAAATAAGTTAATTCCCGTTCAAAATTAGTTGGACAAGCTTTCAATCCGTTTGTCAATTTATAGTTTATGTTGATATATATTTCTGCAAGATGAATCCTTAGGAAATATTTGTGCAAAGTGTACAAGGTAAAATCCTATACCCATGTCAGGTATTTGGGAAAAGGGGACATTTTTTTTTTCATTTGTTGTTATATTAAGGATCTGGGAAAAGGTAAAATCCTATACCCATGTCTGCTGCCATCTCTACTGCAGTGAGTGCACCGTTGGATTGCCTTGTTTAATTGTAAAATGAAGTTTTAGTTTTATAATCTCTGCTACATTATTCTTACAGCTATCCCACGTAGATTTTGTGCTAGTGTGCTACTAGTACGAATTATGCTTAATATTTTATTTATAAAAATTATCCAATAAGTTTAAAATCTTGTTTTTCTACCGTAAAAAAATATTGTTTTTTTGGGTGTCTAATATGGAACTCTTAAAATAGATTTATATGTAGATTTTTTTTAGGATGATTTAAAGGTAGATCTTTACCATTTTTAGTAACAATTTACAAATTTCCAGTTTTAGTCCCTATAATTTTCATCAATTTTTTGTCCCTCAAATATTCCGTTACAACTTTTGGTCCAAGCATTTAAGTAAAATCATATGTATCTTTTGAAATTTTGTATTATCTTGTAAGAGTTTAATTTTCTTTTTAACAAGTGATGAATTTTTAACTTATTAGCGCTTGAAAATTCATATTTTATTCATATTTTGTTAAAAAATTCAAACTTTTTGCAAAAGAGATTGTTATAATATTATTGGACCGTAGATCTCACTATCTAGGAATTAAGACCCCAAAGCCAAGGGTGTGAACCCTTAAAATAGGGCTGGACGTCCTCCAAGAGGGCAGAGGGCCCACTTGATAATCACAAATAGCCCTTTGGGGGCGCCCTCAGCAGCTTACGAGGGCGCCCAAGTCATGGTTTTGGCCCTTTACGATTTAGGCCCAAAACCATGACCGGGTAGGCCCAGGAAAGGCTACAAATAGTAACCTTGGGATCATTCCCGAGGCATGACCAAAACACAGCACAGAAACCCTAGTTTCTAGAAGTATTGTACTCACTGCCAGTACAGTTGGCGCCCACCGTGGGGCTACAGTAAAAACAAGGACCATAAGTAGTGGTAGAAAAATTTTTAGGGACCACAAATTGATGAAAAATTTTATCAGGACTAAAACTTAAAATTTGAAAAATTTTTAGAGACCAAAATATATTTAACTTAAATTTTATAATAATAAAGATATAGAACAAAAATAATAAATATTTTATTAAAATTTACTAAAAATAGAATGGCTCACCTTGGAACGGGTCCATATTTAATAACCTCTTATTTTTCTTGTGACAACTCAAACAAAATTCCGTTCAAACCAAACCTAGTATGTTTTTGAATAAATCTCAACTTAGTCTCTAAGTTTCCAATATTATCTCTCCAATTTAGTACATAAACCAAACCGTAAAAATATATTAAATATTCTCTGAAAAAGTACTTAAACTATAAGAAATTTATCAATTTAATATCTAAAATAAATAAAACTCCGTCAATTCAATCATTAACATGTTAACAAAAATGACAAAATTGACTGATTTTATATAATTTAAGAATTGCTTATAATATTTACATAGTTCAGTGATTAAATTGAGAGTGATAGTTTAAGGACTATATTGATAATTTATTTTATTTTCTCTATAAATAGATTAAAGCGAAATATCTCTTTTAAATAAAAAGCTAAATAATAGTAACTCCATATATTATTTTAACTAATGTGTGAGTTAAAATAAACATCTTTTATTTGTACAAAAAAATAAACATCTTTACGTCACAAAAAAAATACATTATTTCAGAAAGGAACATTAAACTAACCCAATGTGTTTGTTAAAAAAATAACACAACTTTAGTAAAAGAAAAAGACAAACAAAACAAAAGAGCAATGCAAGGTGAAAGAAAATTTGGGACCGTACAAAAAGGTGGGATTCTAATATATCTATTACGTAACTTTCAATCGGATGGTTGATCTATTGCAGCATGGCAGCAGCAGAGGCTATTGCAGCCGAGGATTAACCGTCTTTTTGTGGAAAAAGTTGTATGTGGTGTTTTTTGAATTTGTGTTTGAATTTTTTGTTAACGTATTGTCTATGTTTGAACGTGTTTAGATTGATTGATAACTGCACGGGTAAGGCGCTAGTATATCCAAAAGAAGATGAAATTTTATCTAAAAGTTAGGTTCCCCACGTCATGTATCTAAAAATAAATACACACGTAAGCCAACAAAAGGTTGTTTAGTCAAATATGTTCTTGCTGTACTTTCTAGTTTAAGACATTTTTGGTTTTCCATAAATGTGTTGTGCTCTCTCAACTCTTCATTCACCACTCCTGCTGCAACAGGAAAAAAGCATACCAATATTCTTTGATATAATCCATTTCTTAGCTTTATCCTCACATATTCATTGTTAAACATGGGTGATATTTCAGCTAGCAATGGAAATCTTGATGTGATTATGAATGTAAACGATGATGCTACCAAAAAATGTGACGACACAAGCATTGATGATCATGTTCCTCTTTTGCAAAAGGTGACTTTGTTTATCTTTCAAAAAATTAATTGTTGTTTATGGTTAATTAATTAGATCTTCTGACTAAAAACATGGATGTGTTGCGTTGATTGTTGATTATAGTTGGTAGCTGAAGTGGTGGGAACATTCTTCTTGATATTTGCTGGATGTGGTTCTGTGGTGGTGAACCTTAACAATGATAATGTAGTGACACTTCCTGGAATTTCAATTGTTTGGGGACTTGCTGTTATGGTATTGGTCTATTCTATTGGTCATATCTCTGGTGCTCATTTCAATCCCGCTGTCACCATTGCTCACACTACTACCAAAAGGTTTCCATGGAAGCAGGTAAATCACCAAACACAATGCATATAATTCATATTATGACAAAAATAATTTTCACACTTTCTCTTAAGTAATTTGACCGGAGGTGATCAGAAGAACGGTGTCTGACTAGTTTGCAAGCGGTTGAAACGGTGGGGATACCTGTAAAAGGCATTCCGACGTTCAAGTCACTATGAGAGCTAAGAGTTTAGAATTTTTAGGGTTAGAAGATTGTACACCTTGGAGGACATGGGAAGTACTATTTTATAGATGGGAAAATAGGATCCTTAGAGTAATGGTTGGAGAGTCGTTGGTCGACGGTTATAGACGGTGGGGTCTGTAACCGTCGAACATTGTGTCTTGAATGGATGCGAAGGTGCGTTACAAACTTATGGGATCTAAACATTTGCTCGATGTAGTAGCAAAATGGGAGGTGTGAAGAGTATGGACCAAAGCAAGTTTGGACCTACGTGAGGAAGAAGGAAATAGTTGGTAGGCCGTTATTTGGGCCTTTGTTCGAAGCATAAGTGGGCGAGGACAACCGTTTGTGCATTCCAAAAACATTATTAACTTTTATAGAATTTTTTCTTGTAGGTACCAGCTTATATAATTGCTCAGGTCGCTGGCTCAACACTTGCAAGTGGAGCTCTCAAACTTATATTCAGTGGCAAGGAAAATCAATTTGCAGGAACACTTCCTGCTGGTTCAGACCTTCAAGCTTTTGTGGTCGAATTTATTATCACTTTCTACTTGATGTTCATCATTTCTGGAGTTGCCACTGATAATAGAGCGGTAATCTTTTAAAAAAAATGCTTGGCTGATAATAGTAATTGATAATTTAAATTTCTATTAAACATTTTGATTAAGATTTAAGATATGCTAATAAATTATATGAGACGACAAATCACCTGCCAAAATAAAATTGTTACTCACGTTAATTGACTTTTTCTTTCAACAACAATAAAAAGTTCATTGACTAGTTGTATAAATATATTCTATGCTTATATAAATATTATTTAACATTGTCTGATAGTTTTTGTTTATTCATACTATTTATTGCTTTAGATTGGTGAATTGGCTGGACTTGCAGTTGGATCTACAGTTATATTGAATGTGTTATTTGCGGGGTATTGATCTCAAAATTAACCTTACCAATTATTATATTTAAAATGCATGTTTTGCACCAAGAATATACATTATTATTTTAAAAAAATTATATGTTACACGTTTTTGTGAGAAAGGTTAAAATTAAATCTAACTTGTGAGTGAAAATATATTTGACAGACCCATCACAGGAGCATCAATGAATCCAGCAAGAAGCTTAGGACCAGCTATTGTGCACCATGAATATAGAGGAATATGGATATATATCGTGTCACCTATTCTAGGAGCTTTGGCTGGTACATGGACCTACACTTTCCTCAGAATCACAAATAAGCCAGTGCGTGAGATCACCAAGAGTTCTTCATTTCTCAAAGGTGCAGGAAGCAAGGGAGCTGAGTGATTATATATGAAAGCAAATTCATAATTCTTTTTAATATCACCTTGTATTAGGGTCCAAGTGTGACAAATAACCTGTTGTACATACAACTAATGGAAATACGAAGTTTCTTCTTATTTTTGTCTCAACCTTGATATTTGTTTTCAATTAAAGTGTACTTGCTATGTAACATAAACATAGTCATTAACGCGTTGACATCGATAATAATTTTAAAAAATGACATGATTGGTGTCAAAGTCGTGCCATTGTTGGACACCAACGTGTTTCTAACACCAGAACACATCTAACTTGAGAAGTGTTCGTGATTCATGGGATGTTATATCAAAATTTAAATTTGACATTTTATAGAACCAAAATTCAAAACTTTCACCTTATGGATCCATGATTTCAATTTCTTCACATAATAATGTAAGGGGCATTACTATATAGTTTACTTTAACAAAGGAATTGTGTCGCATGAATGTCAACACAATTTAAAATATTAAATGTTTAAGAAACTATATAGCTACTCAAAGTAACTTTTCAAAATAATCAAAAGTATGTTCTTCCCTATAATTAGGACTTTTGGGTGTCTATAATTAGTTTTTCTCATCGATTGTTTGACAAAAGCAGATCATCATTCTTTTCTTGCACCATTTTTCAGCTTCATATAAAAAATATATGTAGTATATATTTATTCTTTGTCAACGATGGCTGATAATTCAGAAAGCAATGAAATTCATCATGAGGGTTGTTTAAGATGTAAACAGTGATGCCTAAAAAAACTGTGAAGAGTCAGGCATCAAAGACTATGGTGGTGCACATTTATTCATTGATTTCTTACAAGAAGTGGTACATGAAATATAGTTACTACCCTTAAATTTCAATGAACCTTCAATTGAAATTACTCTTCCTAAAGTTTTTCCTTTGCTTTTAGATTTTTGCAGATTATCCAAATAGTATAATTAATTGTACTAGTTTGTCTAAAATTGCTGAGTTTTTCTTCAATTTATAATCTTGCAGGTACCGGCTTATATAGTAGCTCAAGTTCTTGGATCAACCCTTGCAAGTGGAACACTTAGGCTTATATTCAATGGCAAGGAAGACCATTTTTCAGGAACACTTCCAGCTGGTTCTGATCTCCAGGCATTTGTGGTTGAATTCATAATCACTTTTTATCTTATTTCGCCAGTTCTGGAGTGGCCACCGACAATACACTACAAGAATTCCCCAAATTACAGACAAATTCAAAATTGTATTACTGCGGATTTAGACCCTCAATAATTACTGACGGTCTAGAACCTCAATAATGCAGAAAAAACCCTCAATAACATTACTGACGGAATGAACCCTCGGTAATGCATAAAGTAGTATTAGTGGCGGATTTATCCGCCAGTAATACCAAACAACCCTGTATTAGTGGCGGATTTAGTTTGTCAATAATGTCAAACACCAAACAACCTTGCAGTTGACCTCCCACACACATTTATGATTCCGACGATAAGATCTCCATATCTGCCAGTAATGAATATCTTTTAATGACTATGCTTTTAATAATTCTGTTTTTAAAGGATCCGCCAATAATTAATGGATTTCCATCAGTAGTGTATCTGCCGATGATCCACTATTTCCGCCAATACTCACAAACAGTACGAAATTTCGAATTTCTGCCAATATTATCAAAGATTCGCCGATAATCACAAGTCTGGACATTTTCCCATGTATACTTCTACTCACTTCTCATTCTCATTCACAACAATCTCCTCTCTCTCTAAAACAATTCTCCAACTTCTCTCTACAAAATTTCTCTAACTTCTTTCTACTACAACTTCTCTCTATACTATATTTTTTATTCAAGGTAAATATTTATTATTTTTTAAATAATCTTTTATTGCTCATCATTTTCTCTACAACTTCACATAATGATTATAATATTTGAGTAAGTATTATTTCTTATTGCTCACCATGTAACAACTCTAACCTTTTATTTCTGAATTTTCTAATATTAAAAAAAATGTAGGTTCCCATTCTATTATATATATATGAACGAAGAAATCAAGTCTATTAACAACACTATCAATTATAATCAATTAGAACAATATTATCTTTCATTATTCTCCCATATTAAGGTTGAATAATTTTGAAGTTTTTTTTTTTGTTACAATATAATTTTTAAATTTAAAATAATATTTCCTTTCCTTGGTAAGTGGTAACCATATCAGTATAACAGCCTATTTAATGATAATTAGTTTTTTACTTTTTTTTTTTGTTGAGGAAAATTGGATTTTTACTAAATGGAATAAAAATGGATAAAAGGGTTCCTTAGTTCAAAGAAACCAATTCGGATTTGTACAAAAAAGAAACAAAATCGGATTTTTATAAAAATGGAATAAATTATTGCTAGCCAAATTACTTATATTATTTTTGCATAAATTAAAACTTTTTAGTGATTAATAATAGTGGCCTGCATAAACATTACTGGCGGATAAATCCTCCAGTAATATTGGGATGAATTTCACAAAACATTACTGACGGATAAATCTGTCAGTAATGTTAAAAGTGGAAATCTGATTGTAACACCCATACTAAATTATCTAGAATATTTAGCATGCGTATTAATCTGATATCGGATACATTAAAATTTACAATAATTAATATATACAAACCACTGAATGAGTACAATTTGCTCGTTTACATAAATATCCAAATATCATATAATACATATTCTTATACAATTATAAAATCTGACAACCTCCTGAGCTTGCCTTGACGAGCATCTGCACTCCATCCAGCGTCTTCCTGAAGATCTTCATGAACATCACCTGATAACCTATGAACCTGCACCAGAAGGATTGGGGTGAGACATACGTCTCAGTGAGCTCCAACCCAACCTACTGTTGGCAACCACGGGGAAACCTAGGGTCGCCGTGCCTACTCTTAGCGATCTTGGGGATACCTACGATCGCCGGCTTTCACTACATATTTCGCGATCAAGGGGGAACCTAGGATCGCTACTTGTCTCAATCATATGCTTATCATATTCTAACTTAAATCTTTAACTTATACTTAGTGATCTGGGGACATCCTATGATCACTTTCTTTCTCTGCTGACTAATCGTCATATTCTCATAATAATTTCATAAGTATTAATATACATCATTCTGAATTATAAAGTTAGTAAGTCAGCGTTGAACAAACAATCATTATCTTGGTTCATTTTACGGAGTGCATCCGGGTGGAGTAACCCCGAAGTACATCTCCCTTCTTACCGGTGAAAATTCCTATCATATCAGGCTAACACCGGACTCCTCTTATTTGTGTGGCTGCTCTCGCGAGCGGTAACTTCACCGTCCCAGCTGCCATTTAAGGCGGTAACTTCACGGGGACCCCCTGTATACTAACTGACGAGCAGACAGGAGACACATTAACTTTATAGACTTGGATGTGTAGCTGCCCTCACGAGCGGTAACTTCACCGTTCCGGCTGCCATTTAAGGCGGTAACTTCACAGGAACCCCTCGTATACTAACTGGCGAGCATACGAGAGACACATCAAGCCCATTTTATAATTAATTCTCATTCTTTGAAATAATAGTCTTATAATTTACGTGTGGATAATCCTTTCGGAGAAATCCCATCCGGCATAATCCGGAGTCTGATGAACACGTATATTCTTTACCATTAAATTCTTACTTAAGTTCGTATGTACATCTTATTCATATTCTTTTGCATAACTAAAGCACTCTCTAAAGCTTAACCTACTAGAGGTTCTTAACTATAAACATAGTATCAATCTTGTGCTTGGTACATGATGAGTACCATCTTAATTCTCTTTAACCTATAATAGGTTTCTAAACTTGAATACTATAACATTCTTGGCTTGCTCGCACTTAATTGTGTGTGATAAACTGCTTAGTAAGGGATAATTCCCAAAACTAGTTCTTATATTCTCTATAGTGACTTGAGGATTAAGTCATCTATCCTCTCATGCTTATGCCTATCCTCACCCTATAATGTTGATTTAAACATCTTAAGGATAGGTCTTGATATGCTCTTTAGCAATGCTTAATCATTACATGTCGATCCTTAAGTTCGGAGCAGTATTGGATAGCCGAAACGGTGCAAGAGAAGATGAAAAACAAAATGTCCCCTGTAAGCTGTCAAATCGTGACACGATTGGGCAATCGTGACACGATTTGGCAATCGTGTCACGATTTCATACCCAGAAATCGTGTTGGTTTCTGCCTGTAAAATCGTGACACGCTGGTAAAATCGTGACACGATTTTACCTGCAGTTGGACAGCATAGGGCAAGTTTAAAACATGTTTTCCACCAATTTTGGTCTATCCAATCATGCCCAACAACATAACAGTTTAAATGGTAATTTCAAAGGCTTATCAACAGGATACAACATACAATGATCAAGAATTGCTATCAAAATGGAATTAGGGTTCAAATGATCATAACTTATTCATAATACTAAAACTCATGAAATACTCAAAAGGTGGGTTCTATAACCCCTAGGGAACTCACCTTGGTTGCTAGCTTTAATCCTTGCCAAGTCTCTAATCATAAACCCAAGCTTGCTCCTCTAATCTCTTCTCTTGATTCTTCTTCAATTCTCCTTTTCTTTCTCTTGTACTAGCTTTCCACACAAGCTTGCTAGCATGATCTTTCTCACAAGAATTGGAATGAAGTTGATGAGTGCTTGAAGGAGAGATGGGGCGTGTAATTGAGGGAGGAAGGGAGAGGAGAAATGCTGAAAATGGAAGGATGAAATGAAGATAAAGACAACAAGAAATATCTTGTTTCTTTCTTAATCAATCTCCTCTTTTCAAATAATTACTAAAATGCCATTCCTCTTATTTACATATTTGCCATGCTTGATTCACAAGCTTCTAACACTGTTAACCGTTACAACTAAACGGGATATTACACTTGCCATATAAATAGACCCATTAACCGACAATTTACCAAATTGCCCTTTGCGTAAAACATTTCTGATACCTCGTCTCAATTTCAACAAATATTCGAGTCTTAGGCGGGATGTTACAATCTACCCCCCTTAAAGAAATTTCGTCCTCGAAATTTAGAATCCAATATCATATATGAATTAATCTCACATATACTTCCTTCATTAGCCAAGACTCCAGTTCATCTTACTTATCGGAATCCCTTAGATTCCCACTCTATAAGTCGAATGTATTCGACAATCTTTTCGTTATCTGAAGCGTTTGATGTACATTACACTTTTCTTGCGTAGTAGAATATGAGATTATCCGAACCATCGTGTCTAACTTGATGACTATATCCTTGTTCATACACTTCTTGTAATCCAAACTAGAGTTATCCAATCCTAACACTTGTGCTGAATTCTTATAATCTCGCTATAGTCCGCGTAATCTTACCTTAACGACATTGGACCTCCTTATTATCCTCGACGATTCCATTGAATTCTTACATTCGATCCTTGCCTTATACAACGGCATCCTACATATATGATTCTACCATAAATATATCATTCTTTAATGAGAGTAAAACTACTGCACTACCTCCATTATACCAACACAAGGAGGAGGCATCCTGGTGTGTCACTTTCCATATTCTTCATCATTGCTTCCACTACGGAATTCCTCAAGGGTTCGCGAAAACTTACTGATTACCCGTGTTCTGCTTCAATTGATCTATGACGTTACTTACCTTTAATAACTTAGAAATCATTCTTCATACTAGGAGTTTGCCAATCTCCCATCGCTCTTGTCACTACTTATTCTCGTTTTCTAATCATAGCATAAGTGTTTTCTACACCGATAATCCCAAACTTATTGGAATTTAGTCCAAGTGAAGAGTGGCTTAAGTCGTCTCACATATCATTATATAGTATATTTCATAGCATATATCTTACATACATAAGCGAACACGTGTACACTTTACATTACCTCATCTTTGTCCGACTAACGGGACATCATTCTTACTCTTAACATATTTGAGGCACTACCACATCAATTGGAAATCTTTTCTTACTCTGAACTCATTTCGTAACATCCGGGATTTGCCTTTCAACTGGCTTGCCAGGTTTGCCCCGCCAATGTTACTCATGTTTATTCTTAACTATACAACAACCTATAATGTAAATTTATGGTTACAATCATGGAATTAAACTCACTCGCCACTGCATTGTCGTATCTGGTCAAGGCCTCTACTCAAGTATTTCATTCCTCATGGATTTCGAGGTTTAAAGTATCTATCAACTTAACTTCCATAACTTTCCATTAGAACTCATGATATGTTCAAGTCGCTTATACTTACTACTATCTCGTATAAAATTAAGCACTTAACATCTTCTCATACTTTAAGCCTCAGCTTAGCATTGTTCATTATATCATTCTTAGATTACCACTCCGCTGCGCCACTCTGATTATTAACACTCGAGTTAGCATCCGAGGAAGACTTCACTATTGTCACATAAAATTCCATCGATCAATCCTTTTACTCTATCACTTTGTAATCACCGTAACAAATTTGTCTGACGTTATCATTTCTCTTGTAGGTTAAACCATCTGCTTAACCTATGGATTGGTCATCTCCTAACTTTACCTTTTCTTTCATACAAGGGCCATATACTTACTTTCATGAAATATGCCATAACTTGTAAACGGTCTTTAACAACTATTACGAGCCTAATAATGCTCCGATCAAACAGCTTATACTCTGATTTCGACTTTACTTTCCATATTCTGAATTCGATAACCATCTCTTGGTCAGCTCTTCATGTATAATCATTAACATTGCAGAAACCTGACTGGAAGTATGTCTGAGGCAGCTTAAATTCATGTACATCCATTTGTGGCAACTTCTAAAAAAAACACTTATAGCTTCTGAAGGTTCATATCTTTCATTTGAGTCTTGTTACTATTCGCTCTTTCTTTATCCGTAATGATTTCATATCCATTATCTTTCCAGGACAACTTTGGTCTCCCTAGCTCTATCATGTCCCTTAAGTTACCCTCGAGTTTCTACGGAACAATCCGTCCTGAAAAGTTCCAAATTCTTACCGGTTCTCTAGAACACCCAACATAGGTTGCGTTTCTTCGAGTGCCCGATTAATCGATCTTAAACTTTTGCACATTATCATGATCTATTGGATTCCTCCAGTAACTCTTTATTGTATTCACAATTCAAGTCTATACCTTATTACTGCCCTCGGAAACTTATCAACACGAGGTGATCTCTTTCAGCTTCTTGAATATTCGTGGAAGAAAACTCTTCGGTTAAAAACATATAACGCCTTTACTCTAATCTCGATCTTAACATTTCATATAAAGGACGATCTTCCATATTATCAATATCATATACTTTTCTCGGCTAAGATTCCGATTATCCTTCAAAACTGGTCTACTTTACTCTTGAGTTATCTTAAACTTGCATTCTTCAACCAATCGAGGAAATTAAATACGGTTCATCCAATCAAGGGTGTTCAACTTAGTTCGTCCATCAGTACTCTAAATTCCAATCTAGTTTAGATTGTTTCTAATCTTCTTACTATTAGGACACATCCCAAAAATTTGATTCACGCTTTGACATGCAACGAGTCTTATTGTTACCACTTATTCATCCATCTTAGTCCTTAGGCTGCATATCATCCCCTCTTCTTATTTCACAAATCTAGCATTTATGGTTCGGGAGGTGCGGCTGATCTGATGGGGTCAAACTTACTTGGAATTCATACTCAATAACCACACTTGAGTGGTTAGTTCCTTCCGTCCAAATAACTCACGTAATCCATAATTAATTCTCTTAACTGTTCGGGCATTAAAATCTCATCCGATTCAAGTTCGATTCTTCAACTCTGTACTCAGAATTGTTACTTAGTCCACACTTCACTTTAACTTCTCAAACTACGGTTTCCGTCAAGGTTCCACATCATTCCTTAACGCATTCCATGATTCCTTAATCCTTATGTCTTCCGCAGACGAGGCATCGTCCAACGATGCGTCCAACTGGGTTAAGGCTCTTCACCTTATCCTTAAATATTTCTGACCTTCCTGAAACTCTGCCCTAAACAGACTTAATCACTTCAATGTTCGATGGCCACCATCTGGCGTTGATTACTTCTTCGCTAAATCCGTCTTAGAATTCTGTCACCTTAATCTTCGCCCTTCGTACACTTCATTCCTCCTTGGTCACATTCAGCTCTCAGACATTTATTCTAACTGTCATATACTAGACTGAGTTGATCAGGCTCAACTAGATGTGACCTTTAGAACAATATCCGGAACCCAATGGTCCCACTACTTTTATTGAAACTTTAATGACCCAAGGCACGGTCTGAATCGACCTGCTCTGATACCAATTGTAACACCCATACTAAATTATCTAGAATATTTAGCATGCGTATTAATCTGATATCGGATACATTAAAATTTACAATAATTAATATATACAAACCACTGAATGAGTACAATTTGCTCGTTTACATAAATATCCAAATATCATATAATACATATTCTTATACAATTATAAAATCTGACAACCTCCTGAGCTTGCCTTGACGAGCATCTGCACTCCATCCAGCGTCTTCCTGAAGATCTTCATGAACATCACCTGATAACCTATGAACCTGCACCAGAAGGATTGGGGTGAGACATACGTCTCAGTGAGCTCCAACCCAACCTACTGTTGGCAACCACGGGGAAACCTAGGGTCGCCGTGCCTACTCTTAGCGATCTTGGGGATACCTACGATCGCCGGCTTTCACTACATATTTCGCGATCAAGGGGGAACCTAGGATCGCTACTTGTCTCAATCATATGCTTATCATATTCTAACTTAAATCTTTAACTTATACTTAGTGATCTGGGGACATCCTATGATCACTTTCTTTCTCTGCTGACTAATCGTCATATTCTCATAATAATTTCATAAGTATTAATATACATCATTCTGAATTATAAAGTTAGTAAGTCAGCGTTGAACAAACAATCATTATCTTGGTTCATTTTACGGAGTGCATCCGGGTGGAGTAACCCCGAAGTACATCTCCCTTCTTACCGGTGAAAATTCCTATCATATCAGGCTAACACCGGACTCCTCTTATTTGTGTGGCTGCTCTCGCGAGCGGTAACTTCACCGTCCCAGCTGCCATTTAAGGCGGTAACTTCACGGGGACCCCCTGTATACTAACTGACGAGCAGACAGGAGACACATTAACTTTATAGACTTGGATGTGTAGCTGCCCTCACGAGCGGTAACTTCACCGTTCCGGCTGCCATTTAAGGCGGTAACTTCACAGGAACCCCTCGTATACTAACTGGCGAGCATACGAGAGACACATCAAGCCCATTTTATAATTAATTCTCATTCTTTGAAATAATAGTCTTATAATTTACGTGTGGATAATCCTTTCGGAGAAATCCCATCCGGCTTAATCCGGAGTCTGATGAACACGTATATTCTTTACCATTAAATTCTTACTTAAGTTCGTATGTACATCTTATTCATATTCTTTTGCATAACTAAAGCACTCTCTAAAGCTTAACCTACTAGAGGTTCTTAACTATAAACATAGTATCAATCTTGTGCTTGGTACATGATGAGTACCATCTTAATTCTCTTTAACCTATAATAGGTTTCTAAACTTGAATACTATAACATTCTTGGCTTGCTCGCACTTAATTGTGTGTGATAAACTGCTTAGTAAGGGATAATTCCCAAAACTAGTTCTTATATTCTCTATAGTGACTTGAGGATTAAGTCATCTATCCTCTCATGCTTATGCCTATCCTCACCCTATAATGTTGATTTAAACATCTTAAGGATAGGTCTTGATATGCTCTTTAGCAATGCTTAATCATTACATGTCGATCCTTAAGTTCGGAGCAGTATTGGATAGCCGAAACGGTGCAAGAGAAGATGAAAAACAAAATGTCCCCTGTAAGCTGTCAAATCGTGACACGATTGGGCAATCGTGACACGATTTGGCAATCGTGTCACGATTTCATACCCAGAAATCGTGTTGGTTTCTGCCTGTAAAATCGTGACACGCTGGTAAAATCGTGACACGATTTTACCTGCAGTTGGACAGCATAGGGCAAGTTTAAAACATGTTTTCCACCAATTTTGGTCTATCCAATCATGCCCAACAACATAACAGTTTAAATGGTAATTTCAAAGGCTTATCAACAGGATACAACATACAATGATCAAGAATTGCTATCAAAATGGAATTAGGGTTCAAATGATCATAACTTATTCATAATACTAAAACTCATGAAATACTCAAAAGGTGGGTTCTATAACCCCTAGGGAACTCACCTTGGTTGCTAGCTTTAATCCTTGCCAAGTCTCTAATCATAAACCCAAGCTTGCTCCTCTAATCTCTTCTCTTGATTCTTCTTCAATTCTCCTTTTCTTTCTCTTGTACTAGCTTTCCACACAAGCTTGCTAGCATGATCTTTCTCACAAGAATTGGAATGAAGTTGATGAGTGCTTGAAGGAGAGATGGGGCGTGTAATTGAGGGAGGAAGGGAGAGGAGAAATGCTGAAAATGGAAGGATGAAATGAAGATAAAGACAACAAGAAATATCTTGTTTCTTTCTTAATCAATCTCCTCTTTTCAAATAATTACTAAAATGCCATTCCTCTTATTTACATATTTGCCATGCTTGATTCACAAGCTTCTAACACTGTTAACCGTTACAACTAAACGGGATATTACACTTGCCATATAAATAGACCCATTAACCGACAATTTACCAAATTGCCCTTTGCGTAAAACATTTCTGATACCTCGTCTCAATTTCAACAAATATTCGAGTCTTAGGCGGGATGTTACACTGATGGTGCATTACCGATGGATTATTCCGCCAGTAATTATTGAGGGAATAATCCCTCGGTAATACTTTGTCAGAACTACATCTCTATTACTGAGGGAAAATTTCGCCAGTAACATTACTGACGCCAGTATTACTGAGAGATTTGTTTTGTCACCAATCCGCCAATAATATGTATTACTGAGGAATTTTATGCAATACTGAGTGTTTAATTTCGTCAGTAATATGAAAAATTCTCGCAGTGATAGAGCGGTAGTCTTCTTTGCCCATATATATAAACAAATACTCTATTGTATTGGGAAATGTTGAAAAATTGTATATTCAACCGTTCAAAAGTTGTATATTCAACTTTTTGAAAATAAAAAATTTGTTATTTTTATGAAAAGTTTACTTTCTTATTTTCTTAATTAGTTAGCATGACTATTAAAATATGTATAAATTGCAAATATGTCACAAGTGGACATGGGCAACAAATTCTACATTTCATTGTCCTTCAACCTTCAACACTATTGTATATATTTTGTTAATTTAATGAAATAATGTGAAAATTTTGTCTTGAAAATTGTGCATTCAATTTTTTAAATATTTAAAAGTTGTTTTCTTCAATGTAAAAGTTCTATAGGTCGTAAGGACACATGTTAACATGATCATTTACTTTATTTGTCAATTCCGCAGATTGGTGAGCTGGCTGGACTTGCAGTTGGATCTACCGTGCTTCTAAATGGTATGTTTGCCGGGTATGAACCTAACTATAATTCAAACCTTAAACTAAATCTATTGAGAATTAATGCTATAAACACTCTATTCGTAACACTCTCTTTAACTGTCACTCTCTTATTGAGTGAACTCTAGTGGGTCACACAACTTTATGTGAAACACATTTCTAAAGTGTGAGACACATGTGAGTTTCACCCAATAAGAGAGTGAATGTTAGAGAGGACATTAGAAAAAAAATGCTCAAATTTAAATCATTCCTCAAATATATTTAGTGGATGTAAAAAATTGATCAAGGTCAAACTTTTTTAGATAAACAACAATATACTCTTTTTAGTCTTGAATATAAGAAGAAAAAAAGTCTTATAAAATAAATGTATCTTGTTCATATTTTAAACCAGATACATCGATTTTATTTGATTTTTTTTTTCTTGCTTATAAGGGGTACTCCGTTCCAATACAAAGCCAATAGACTATTCAGTTTGGTCAAATTACTTAAAACTTAATTATGCATGCAATCATATATGTTTGATAACAGGCCAATTACTGGAGCATCAATGAATCCTGCAAGGAGCTTAGGGCCTGCTATTGTTCATAAAGAGTATAGAGGAATATGGATATATTTGATATCAACAACTCTTGGTGCCGTAGCTGGTACATGGGCATATACTTTCATCCGATACACAAACAAGCCAGTGCGTGAAATTAGTAAGAGTGCCTCTTTCCTTAAAGGACTACAAAATGGTGGAGCTAAGTGATTTATTGAGGCTTTACATATATCTTCAATTTCAATTTTTGAAGATCATTATTTTTTTTTTTCAGTTTTAAGTTAAGCAGAGTATCTCTAGTTAATTTAGATTGGCAAACAATTATGTAATATACATAAATAGAGGAAATGGTACAACTTTTATCTAAACGAAAAATGGTTTGGTCGCTCACATTGTTATACGTGACCTTGTGAACTCTTTGTAAAAGAGTAATAGCCTTTGGCGTTAGAAAACAAAAATGTCAAATGCAAATTGTATAAAAACATATTGATTGTAAAAATATGTTATCTCATGTTTGACCACTTTGTTAGAAACGACTTTGAGGACTATTAGTCCCACAACAAAAGTCCTCATCCCTAATCCCACAAGTGGGGAAATTATAGTCAAGTTCACACATACATGTTTCACTTCTATCGCGTCGATCTTCCTTTCTGTGGGTAGATTAAGAAGTTTACATTCGCCTCGTTCTTAACATATAGTCATGCTCATCTCAATACGTCAAAGCGGACATCCCTAACAATGTCATGCTTGTATTTGAAGCATGGAAGCTCCTTACAATAAGTTGTGTGCTACTCAAATGTACCTAAACACATCTTACGACAAACAGAGTAAACCTTATCACTAGGAAATAAGGTAATCATGAGACGATGCATGATGATATTTCGTCAATGTAAAAAGTATTAGAAATTGTTTCTCCTTTTGCCTCAAGTTTTTTGTTCAAAGAGAAGAGAGATTCAAAGTAAGTTGAGTCAAACACACCCAAAAATTACAATGCTATAAAAAATAAATTTTATGATAGGGTAGTAAAATCTTCATGTGAGATGTCATACGGTGGCACAATAGTTTGGAGGTGCAGTGGCAACTGCAGAGTGTGTGGAGATTTGCAACAGCATAAAGCAATTGTAGGTGATCTATGATCGATATATGTGTTTGAATTTTTCGGTCAAAAGTAAATGGGGGTAGACTTGTTAACTTACTCCTTCATGTTTTTTTGGTGGGAGTAAATTAGCAACCCATATATATATATATATATATTATTGTTTATT
This sequence comes from Medicago ruthenica, assembly GCA_018208015.1. Taxonomy (NCBI): domain Eukaryota; kingdom Viridiplantae; phylum Streptophyta; class Magnoliopsida; order Fabales; family Fabaceae; genus Medicago; species Medicago ruthenica. Next base: position 10,591,719 of record CM031372.1, read on the forward strand.
TTTGTGGTCCACCTGATTTTTTTTGGCTCCGCCATCACATAGCATAGTAATATTTCCTGAAAAGAAACAAAACGAGAAGTGGAGGAAAATATGAAAGCATCTAAGAAATGTATGAAGAAATGGAGCAATGTGACATTGAACCAACTCTAATCGAAATAGAACAAACTTCAACTAACTATTCTAACTTAATCAAAATACATTCAACAGTTAATCAAAATTAGTTAAATTAATGAAGTTACAATATCTCCCTTCAACAAGATAAGTATGTTCATGACCCCTCAAGGATTGAGAAAGAGATAGAGGCTCTAATGAGTGAGCTCATGCAACTCATTTTGTTGTTAAAAGAGATAGAGGTCCAGGGTTCTTTTTTTTTTTTTATTTGAAGGATTAGAGGTCCAGTATTCAAATCATATCAAAGGAAAAAAAATTAATATAACAATTAACATACTAACATTTGTCATTAAAAGAATACAATACAATTTTTTTGTGTTTAAAAATTTATATTTAATTTATATTTTGTTACTAAATTCTAAAGTTTTGCGAGAAATTGTTTAAATAAAGATGTATGTTAAAATTTATTAAAATTTTTGAAGGGTTCGCAAGAGTTGATTTTAAAAAAAGATTAATTAAATTATAATTATAATTATTTGTACAATCAGGATTATATATTATGTTTTAGATGCATGGTTTCGGGGTAATCCTGTATTATGTATTATGTTTTAGATGCATGGTTTAGGGGTAATCCTAGTAATTAAGATGAGCAACCCTTCTATATATACAAAGGGAGGAATAAGTCAGGGTAAGTCGGAAACAACTTAACGACCTAATTATATCTAACCTTATCCAAAGTATGTTATTGATGACAAATCATGACAATTAGGTAAACTTTTTGTAGTCTAAAAAAAAAACCCTTGTTAAGTAGGTATAAACCTTCAAGGTGCTTCACCCTCTTAGACAAAACATATACTCTATTAACCATATCATCAAGTAACCGTTTGTTTCCGCAACAACACAACCCATGAATATGCGTTGAGCTGACGCTACTAAATGTATGTTTGATATTACAGTGAATCTGAGACTTAAGATAAACTACAAAGTGTAGCTTTTAAAAAATCATGTTGGATCGTCGTGAATATTGTGATGCATCCATCGTGATACTAAACATGAATTAATTGTAGCTTCATAAAAATCATGTTGGTTTTGCTTTGGGACGCGAGAAACATAAAGGAAATGCTGTTCCAAACACATCATAAGTATTAATTAAAATAATATTTTGCACCATAAAATAAGTTAAGTCCCGTTCAAAATTAAGTTAGACAAGCTTTCAATGCTTTTGTTATTTTATACTTGCTGTTGACCTTTTTTTGGTGAAAAGTTTCTGTAGTGTTGATATATATCCAACATAAGATGAAATTTTATCTAAAAGTTATGTTCCCACGTCATGTATCCAAAAACAAATACACACGTAAGCCAACAAAAGGTTGTTTAGTCCAATATCTAATATGTTCTGTACTTTCCAGTTTAAGACATTTTTGGTTGTCCATAAATTGGTGTTGTGCTCTCTCGATTCTTCATTCACTACTGCTGCAAAAAAAAAAAAAAAAAGCGTACCAATATTCTTTGATATAATCCAATTCTTAGCTTTATCCTCACATATTCATTATTAAACATGGGTGATATTTCAGCTAGCAATGGAAATCTTGATGTGGTTATGAATGTAAACGATGATGCTACCAAAAAATGTGACGACACAAGCATTGATGATCATGTTCCTCTTTTGCAAAAGGTGACTTTGTTTATCTTTCAAAAAATTAATTGTTGTTTATGGTTAATTAATTAGATCTTCTGACCAAAAACATGGATGTGTTGCGTTGATTGTTGAGTATAGTTGGTAGCTGAAGTGGTGGGAACATTCTTCTTGATATTTGCTGGATGTGGTTCTGTGGTGGTGAACCTTAACAATGATAATGTAGTGACACTTCCTGGAATTGCAATTGTTTGGGGTCTTGTTGTTATGGTATTGGTCTATTCTATTGGTCACATCTCTGGTGCCCATTTCAATCCTGCTGTTACCATTGCTCACACTACTACCAAAAGGTTTCCTTGGAAGCAGGTAAATTACAAAACACAAGCACTATAATTAAGATAAACATAATTTTCTCTCTTAAGTTATTTGATCGGAGGTGGTCAGAAGAATAGCGTCCGACGAGATTATAGGTGGTTGAAACGACGGAGGTACCTGCAACAGACACATTGACGCTTAAGTTAGCATGAGAGCTAAGAATTTAGAGTTTTAGAGTTAGAAGATCGTACCTTGGAGGACATGAGAAGTCCTCTTTTATAAATGCTTAGAGTAATAATTGGAGAGCCGCTGGTCGACAGTTTTAGATGGTGGGGTTTGTAACCTGCAAATATTGCGCCTTTATTGCACGCGAGGGGGCGTTATAGACTTAGGGGATATGAACGTTTGCTCGATGTAGTAGCAAAATGGGAGGTGTGAAGAGTATGGACCAAAGCAAGTTTGGACCTACGTGAGGAAGAAGGAAATAGTTGGTAGGCCGTTATTTGGGCCTTTGTTCGAAGCATAAGTGGGCGAGGACAACCGTTTGTGCATTCCAAAAACATTATTAACTTTTATAGAATTTTTTCTTGTAGGTACCAGCTTATATAATTGCTCAGGTCGCTGGCTCAACACTTGCAAGTGGAGCTCTCAAACTTATATTCAGTGGCAAGGAAAATCAATTTGCAGGAACACTTCCTGCTGGTTCAGACCTTCAAGCTTTTGTGGTCGAATTTATTATCACTTTCTACCTTATGTTCGTCATTTCTGGAGTTGCAACTGATAACAGAGCGGTAATCTTTTTTTTAAAAAATGCTTGGTTGATAATAGTAATTGATATTTATATTTCTATTGAACATTTTGATTAAGATAAAATTGTGACTCAAGTTAATTAACTATTTTTTTCAACAACAATAAAAAGTTTATTGTATAAACATATTTATAATGTTAAAATCACTTCAATAAATGTTAGCTTTAAATCAGTCTTGAGAACCATTCTATGCTTATTTAAATATCATTTAACCTTGTCGAATAGTTTTTGTTTATTCATTTTATTCATTGCTTCAGATTGGTGAATTGGCTGGACTTGCAGTTGGATCTACAGTCATGCTGAATGTGTTGTTTGCGGGGTATTGATCTCAAAACCTTACCAAATATTATATCATAAAATGCATGCTTTGCACCAAGAATATACATTTTTATTTAATAAAATTAATATGTCACACGTTTTTGTGAGAAAGGTTAAAATTAAATCTTACTTTTGAGTGAAAATATATTCGACAGACCCATCACAGGAGCATCAATGAATCCAGCAAGAAGCTTAGGGCCAGCTATTGTGCACCATGAATATAGAGGAATATGGATATATATTGTGTCACCAATTCTTGGAGCTTTGGCTGGTACATGGGCCTACACTTTCCTCAGAATCACTAATAAGCCAGTACGTGAGCTCACCAAGAGTTCTTCATTCCTCAAAGGTTCAGGAAGCAAGGGAGCTGAGTGATTATAAATAAAAGCACATTCATTTTATTTTTTAATATCACCTTGTATTAGGGTCCAAGTGTACAAGAAAGAGTCACTACATAAGTGTTGCAACTAAGGGAAACGGGATGTAAAGTTTCTTCTTATTTTGTCTCAACTGTGATATTTGTTTTCAATTAAACTAGAGTTGTTATAAAAACATATGAACACGGGACACGACACAGATACTAAACTTCAACATATGTATACTAATATGAGAAATGACATAATTCAATACAGGGACAAATATTGAGAAAGTAACATTATTTACATTTCTGTGTGTGTGTGTCTATATATACATATTAGGATCGTGCATAGCGTTTTACGGGAGTATGAGAAAAAAACCCCTTTAAAATACATCATAAAAGTAAACTGAAATTTTAACATCTGAGAATAATAGCACAAAAAAAGTAAGGACGACTACAAGAGGGAGAAATTGCTATATCATTGTATTTCCAACTGCACCAGTTTCTTAATAGCATTATAGCACCTGAGAACAATAATGGAATACATAACAAGAGAACAAATCAATAAACCAAAAGCACCCGAGAACAAGAAAAATAACACCTGAGAACAATACATAACCTAAATCAACACATCAAACAAACCGAAATCAACAAATCAAAAAATCGTATTGTACGTAGAGAAATGTTTTAGCTTTTCAATTACGTTTTTGACATTCTAATTGAAGAGAAAAATATCACAGAGTTTTTCTTTTGTTTTTCAAGGAAAAAGACCAGAATGGACATCATGGACCAAGAGAAGGATTTGAATTTGGGCTCATTTGTGCAATTTAATATATACAACCCACCTATAAAATAAATTTTTCTATATACACCCCCTATATATAATAATATTTTTTGGACCCCTTACGAACTTGGTCCCTTTGCCGTCGCACTCCCGACCTATGCCCAGGGCCGACCCTGATATATATAATGAGCCGAGCTGACCCATGACCCACATGGATGAGACCGAGCTCATTACTATATTGCCCAATTATATATAGGTCAGCCATTTTGACACATTTATGTACTCGGGTCTCTCATGCCAGTCCATTTATAAATTAGATTTTAAATTTACAATAAAATTAAAATAAACTTGCAAATAAATTATTCAAATCTAATAACACCGAAAATTGTATTGAAAATAAAGTTAAAACAAACCAAAAATAAACTGTATTGGGTAATTGGAAAAAAATTGAGAATTATCCAAATATTACAAACTAAGAAATAAACTAAATCAAATAAAAGCATGTATCATTATGATCAATCCTTTTCACACACAGGACTGATTCGAATTTAGATAAAAGTGTCTAACATAACAATATATGTATTTTCATTGATCGAAGTTTTACATATGTGTATTACTTATAGCCTTCTTAATAAAGTAAAAAGAATAAAATTTCAAATAAAACTTCAAGTTGATACAAAAATACTCTCCTTATCATATAAGATAATTAAAATATCTAAATAAAAAATAATAATCGACTAAAAAAATGATTTACAAGAAATGTTAAAACTAATTCTACCATCAAAGATTCCATGTTAAGTAGGTTTTTTAGACTCCTTTGAGTTATTGTCAATTTTCATTATAATTTTTATTCTTATCAAGAATAAGTTTATGGAGGACTTACGAAGCATTAAAGAGATGTCAAAAAAGTTGAAGTGTGCTTGATGGTAGAAACTTCTGACATCTCTTTAATGCTTCATAATCCTCTAGTTACTTTTCCATGAAGATTGTTGATTGTTGTGTAACAAGTGTGAGTTATAAATCTCACACCACTTAAGACACAATGATATCATAGTCGTGGTTCTACGAATGGTTCGAACACTACTTTGTTTCGAAAGTCTTCCCCAATCAAGTTTCTTGACCAAACTTGTTAAAAAAAAAAAAAAGAGTGCTAAGGTGGGACACATGATATGAATAAAATAGTCTCTCTAGTTTTATATTGCATGGAAAGAGACATGTAGCGTAGACTCCGCCATAGGAACTAAACTAAGGTGGGTGGTATCTTCAAGCACGCTCGCATGTGTATCTTACCGAATCTAATCTCATTAACTTTGTGTAAGTGTTGATTTACTAAGCTTAATCTTCTACTTAGCTCAAACAATCTGCACTAAACTGTGAGCTAAAGATTTCAGAACTAGTTTTTTTTTTCTCTTTATATTGGTATTAATTTGTTAATTCGTTCTTCAACTTAATTTCTGTGAAGAAACATGTTTAAATCTTTTTCTACCACTTTTTATGTAAAACTATTGGCCAAAAACATCATTTTAAGTATTTCATCTTTTTGCTATGACTTTTTTTAGAATTTTTTTTTTCAAAATATACTAAGTGATTAGTTATTTTGAATAGCTTCTCGTAAAAATCATTTTCGAGAGATATGTTTTTGAAAAAATATGTGATTTTTATTATGTTAAATCTCTAATAATGAAGACTTAAGGTACTAATGTTAAAATTGCTCATTTAATTTATAACAAATGAGTTAGAAATAGCTTCTGCTCTCATTTTTAGAAATACAAAGTAAATTTTTTGTATTTTATTTTAAATCTATTTTAACAAACAGGCCCTAAAGTTGATTGGCAGTAGATTTGTTTAGAAGTTGTAGAAATAATTTTAGTTAGTTGTCATCGGTGTTGTTAAACAGCGGCTGTAGCAGCGCTATTGCGTAGCAGAATTTAAATAAATTGCTATTGTTCTACGATACGCTATTTAGTACAAAATCTTGTGAAATAGAGTGGCACTATAACGCCATTGCATAGCGGAATTTGAACAAACAACTATTTTTCATGATTTGCAATTGACAACACTGGTTGTCATATGAAACAGTAGAAATTCATGTAGTCATATATTTCCTTTTAGGTATGTTTGGTGGGAAAGTAGTGAAATGTGAATGCTTGATTTTATGATTTTCCATTCATTTGAGGATAATATATGCAGAAAGAGTAATTCTGGATGATTATTTTTACTGTTATTGGTGTTAGGATCATCATTTGAAGAGGAGAGAGGGGAGAATTTTGTACTGATGTGTGGAGTTTAAACTTGAATTCATTCGCCAAAGCAGTTTGATAAATATGGCTTTTGAGCCGTTGGTTTGGTATTGTAAACCGGTTAAAAACTGAGTGTGGACAAGAACAGTTCAGAATGCCTTTGGCGCTTACACTCCTTGTGCAGTCGACTCTTTGGTGATTGGTGTTTCTCATTTGGTGATTCTAGGCCTGTGCATCTACCGCATATGGTTGATTAAAAAGGATTTCACAGTGAAGAGGTTTCGTTTAAGGTCAAATATCTACAATTATGTTTTGGGGGTTTTGGCTGCATATTGTGTGGCAGAGCATTTATACAGATTGGTTATGGGAGTATCGGTTTTAAATTTAGATGGGCAGACTCAACTTGCTCCGTTTGAGGTGAGCTATGACTCTGATTGTTGCGTGACATGTTTCTGTCATTTGATTTCTTTTATTAATGCTTCATATAATTGAAATTTGAAAGAGCTATTAATGTTTGTATGATTCTGATCACTGCATGACATATGTTTCTATCATTTGATTACTTTTATTAATGTCCTATAATTGAAATTTGAAAGCGCTACAGCTTATCATTTTTGTACACAATACCTTTTATTTCTTCTGGTTAGACCTGTTCTGGCAGATGTTGACTATGATATTTAAAGCTTTAATATCATCTATTGACAGATAGTTTCACTGATTGTTGAGGCTCTTGCTTGGTGCTCTATGCTGATTTTACTTGCGATTGAAACTAAAGTCTACATCTGTGAATTCCGATGGTTTGTCCGATTTGGTTTGATTTACGCTGCTGTAGGGGGTGCTGTTATGTTCAATTTCATCATTTCTGTCCAGGAACTTTATAGCAGGTTTAACCATATCACGTTTGTTATGTTATGTGGCTTGTTGGCTATAATGGTGCAATGCACATTATCTATTGAGACTTCATAAACTCGGTTATTAGAGAGATGAATCCGGGGAGTACGAAAATGGAATACACAACTTCTTTAAAAAAGCTGAAAGAAAATAACAAACAAACTGATCAATTTGCAGATCTGTTAGGGAGACTCCTTCTATGGGTCAAAAGGCCAAACACCAGGGATGATTCTGGATCTGTTTATTATCGCCCCTTCCATAGGATTTTTTTTATTTTTTTTTCAAATAATAATACTCTCAAGCCTTTTCATGACATACACTCATATTCCTCTCCCCCTACTCACCCAAAAGTGACGTGTTGACCTGGAAATATATCTGTATTGTGATTCCTATGCATCGCCTCCTATTTCTTTCATTCTATTTTTAAGTCAATATTTTTTAAAAAGGGACCGTCAAATTGCATACATATTTTGTGTGTTTGTAGATTTATATTACTATATAACTAGGCATTTCAAGCAATGGGAATGAAGCAATCCATGTTTTTCATCTGCTTCATGTTCAAGACCATTTGTTTTGCCCATCGTTGTTTCTCTCAATCTAACATTTTTGTTTCGTTTACAGATCGGTATTGTACTTGTACATCAGTGAGGTGGTCTGCCAGGTATTCTACACTCTTCAAATTTAGTGTGATCGTTGGTTGTTTTTTTATTGTTAAACTAACTGGGTGCTTGATACTTCGTGATCTCTTTGCAAATCCAAAACACACTTTTGAAGCTAGCATTAGGCTCCTGATGACTCTTGTGGCCTTTGCAAAGCTTTCAAAAGGAATGCTACTTTGTGTCTAAAGTTGGATGTGGCTTTCATAATTGGTTTAGAGTGGACCTTTGTTGCAATACAAGCTTTCTCCTTTTAATTGTTTTGTTGCATAAACCTGTTATGTGTTTTAAAAAGGAATATATAGGAATATCAGATATCAGAAAGCATCGTCCGGGAATTGATGTCTACTGGAACATGGTAACTTGATACAGTTCGGCTCCATACGTATTTATACTATCGAAGCATGAATGGTACGTACAACTTGTACAAAGCCTATCACAAAGCTTACATTACGCATACACACTAACCTGACATTGATCTTTAAGGCCGCTGTCTTCAAGCAATATGCGTTATTGAGCAGTTTAGGTTGGGCAGTTTAGATGCGTTGTCGAGCTCTTTTCTTCCCCCTTTTGGAGGGTATTTTTTACTCTTCCTGCTTCTATTTTCCTTCAATTACAACTCTATGTGAAGGAAAGTAATGTTTATCTCCTCTTGGGTCCAGGTTTTGTTTGGAATACTTTTGCTTGTGTATGTCCCTACTTTGGATCCTTATCCGGGTTATACCCCCATTGCTAGTGAAATTGTTACTAATGCTGCATATGATGAACTACCTGAAGGAGAGCTGATATGTCCTGAAAGGAGAGCTAACTTATGGTCAAGTACGTATATAAACATTAATGAAATGTTGATTCCAAAAGTTGGTAATGCTATGTATAGTGAACTATAGGAAGATGCATTAAAAGTTTGTGAAGAGGGATCTGAACAGTCACTCTGTGTGCTATTATTTTTTTCTGTTTTTGCTGCTGCTAGTAGTGAAAATGATTAGATGTGCCATATTTTGGTTAGAATTATTCTTTTTTTTTTTTGTGCTCATCAATTTTGAAGGTATCATTGTGAAAACTCTGTTTTTTCATAGTGTACGGATGGTTAACAGGTTTTGTATTGTTCCTTTGGCAGGGATAGTTTTCTCTTGGATGAATCCCATTATGAAATTAGGATATGAAAGACCACTAACAGAGAAAGATATATGGAAATTAGATGCATGGGAGCGTACAGAGGCATTGCACAATAAGTATGTTTAGTTTCTCCTACAAACTTTTTTTCTTTCTACTGAAATTATTGTGTTTCAATTTTGCTTTATAATATACCTCTCGGATCTGTAGATTCCAGAAATGTTGGGCCGAGGAGTCTCAGAAATCAAAACCTTGGCTTTTGAGAGCGTTAAATTCAAGCCTTGGAGGAAGGTATGGATAAACAAAGATCTGAAGATCAATGTCCATTTTGTTTCGATACCATTTATTCCCTGTTGAAAAAGTGAAGCGAGAAGCAAGAGTTTGGCAAAATTGTAAGTAGATAAAGATAATATAGATAAACTGTAGGTTGAAGAATATTGTGGTAAGTTTCCCCTAGGTCCCTCCTTAATTAGCGGTAGATGCTCGAGAAATAACATGATGATTTTATGTTGGTTGATTATTTGTTTTTATCAGCACTTCATTTGGAGGCTTTTTCAAGGTAATGTACTTTTTTCCGTCAATTAGATGTCATTGATGAACATAATTTCTAACATGATTGGACATAAGATACAATTTTCTTTGTGAGGATTTTGGTATTCAACATTTGATATGAATTCTCAATAAAGGAAAATTTTGTCTGTCTTAAACTGTTGAATATGTTGGGAGTGATTTATGTTCACATCTTAGTCAGAAGTTTGCCACGTATTTGGATCCTTTGGATTTTACTACAGTTAAACTATATACGGCGTCCTGATGGTCCTGCAAGGTTATATATAGAACACTTTCATTTTAAATCGGTGATTAGTTTTCATATATATCTACTGCCGCGCGAAATGATTCTTAAAATACTTATGCATCAAACAAGTTGGTGCTGTCATATCAATCAACAACAACTTAAAAAGATGGTGTTAGACGCAACTGACATCTAATCATCTGCTGGTTGCAACGCTATGCGATTGTTCAGACTTTTACCGGCTATTTCTGATGCTATACTTCCAATGTGAAATCTGTGGGAAGATATGCTTTTGATGATTTGGAGTGACGCTTTCGCCTGACTGAACTGTTAAGAATTTTACATCTAAATTATTTGCTCTCCTGTTTGCAATATGTAGATTGGCAATTATCTTTCCCAGTTTACGGGCCCACTTATATTGAACCAGCTTCTACAGGTTAGTTACTCTTTTACTGAATTCTGATCTGTTAAGTACCACTAGAACAAGATTAATAGCAGTCAGCCCATAATGTATTACATACACTAGCACTATTTTTCTCTAAATACATTACTATTTTTAATGTTTAACAATTTTCTTGATGTTAATTGACTTGTATCATGAATTGTCTGCAGTCTACGCAAAATGGTGATCCAGCTGGAATGGGCTACATTTATGCCTTCTCAATATTTGTCGGTGTGGTATGAAACAAATCTGATTAAATATTGTTTTCTGATATTTGAATTTTATTGAATGCATTGCGAAAACAACAGTTTTTGATGCTTAATTTATTTATTTGCTCTATTTGATGATATTACTGCTTGTTTTGGAGATTTGACTAAGAGCTATCTGAAATTTTGTTTGGTAGGTCTTTGGGGTGTTATGTGAAGCTCAATATTTTCAGAATGTCATGCGTGTTGGTTATCGTCTGAGATCAACGCTGGTAATTTTTTCTTCTGTCCAAATAAAATTTCATGTTCCTTCAAAACAATGAGGCAGGCGCTGCCTAAATCTTCATTTCTTGAACAAGGGTGTAAGAGTAGCATCTTTGAAGTATAGATTGTGGAGCTTTAGTTTCATGTTTTGGCTTCAATGTCAATATTTTTGGCAGTGTGAGTGTACACATGATCTTGTGCCAGGAGTAGCTCTGCATGTTTTAGTTGATATTCATACTCACCCAGTTGCACTTAACATGGTGAGTTTGGTGTTCCAATTTTCTTCCTTGTAGGTGGCTGCAGTATTTCGCAAGTCTCTAACGCTTACTCATGAAACACGAAAAGAATTTGCATTTGGAAAAATAACCAACTTGATGACTACTGACGCTGAGTCACTTCAGGTATGGTTCTGATTTCCTCCCTGTTGTCTGATGTAAATTCTAATTGTTGCTGCTGACAGGTATGAAAGGTCCATCTGACTTGGAAGCTGTTAAATAGGGACGATACTGGATTTGACTGTAACATGCATCTTTAATAAATGGGTTTAGTTGGAAACATAGTAACCAGTTTATCAAACAAAACCTACTTGAAACTGAAATTTTAAATTACACGTCTGATGGTGGCAATGGTCAAGCTACAAATTGTTACTTGACTGATCAATTATTTTATTTGTTGTCGCAATCAACAATTATTAAAGTTGTCAAATAACTTTTGCTATGATGTATTCTTTTGAGACTTGTAATCCCACTAACCATAGATTCTCTAGAGTGGAAGGACAAACCAAAACTTCACCACTAAGAGACAACAACCCAGTTTATTGTAAACCTGTGTTGAAAATAGAAATGGATATATTATTACTGTAGGAATTGTACTATTGTATGGAGATGGTCGTGGAGCCCAAAATCTTTGAGATATTAATATAATTTCTCTTGTAAACAACTTAATGAAATTTTTGTGCGATAACTTTTCTCAATAATATGTTTGACATTGCAATACTACCTCCTTGCTATTAACTTTGTTATTATTTTATTCCCTTCAACAGCAAATATGCCAATCACTTCATACTTTGTGGTCAGCTCCCTTTCGAATTACTGTTGCTTTGGTTCTTCTTTACCAAGAACTAGGAGTTGCTTCCCTTGTTGGTGCTTTGTTGCTAGTTCTTATGTTTCCATTACAGGTACAAGCGTTCACCTACATAATTTACACTACACTTGCACTGCACGATTTTTTGAGTATAAATACACTCTCAGGAAGTGTAAATAAATAAAACCAGTGCATCCTATTCTATTATAATGTACTCCCTTTCCTTTCTCCCTACATTTGATTCGATTCCATTCTTCAGTCTCATCCCATCAAGGTAATGAGGTGTTCTGATATAAATTTCCTTTTTGAAGCACCAAATAAGTATCTTTCATTAGCTAATAATGTAGATTTGTAATTGTGTTCTGGTCTTCTGGCATGTTATCCATGGTCTTACTAAACACATGAATAATGACATGATTTTTGGATGCAGACATTAATCATCAGGAGAATGAAGAAGTTGTCTAAGGAAGGATTACAACGCACATACAAGAGAATCGGTCTCATGAATGAAATTTTAGGTGCCATGGACACTGTAAAGTATGTCTTTTACCACCAATGATTAACTGTTTGTTTATATGATAATATTTTTCTTATATAAATTGTTCAATTCTAACTCTTTTTGTTGATTATGTGGACATGGCTTATAGATGTTATGCATGGGAGAGTAGTTTCCAGTCTAGAGTATTGAATGTACGAAACGATGAATTATCATGGTTTCGAAAAGCATCATTACTTGGAGCGGTACGGAATGATACTAATTCAAGATGTTTATGTTCCAGTCATGATTTGTTTTTTGCAGCTTATTTATCTTTGCTTCCTTGCATATATATGTTTTTGGTTACCCTAAATAAACCGATTTATGTATTGCATTGCATGGATCCATTAGAATTCAACTGTTCTTGGGTTGGACTCCTGTGGAGCTTGTTCAAATTATAGGGTTTAGATAAAAAGAGAACAAAAATAATAAAGACTTCGAATATTATTGATAAAATCTGGATAGTAACTTGGTAATAGTTTGCTTGATACAAAAGACCAAGACTCCTGATCATAAATAGGGAAATCAGGATGTAAATCATAATAATACCTAAATAATAGTGTTGAATTAGAGAAAACAAAATCATAATGTTTCGAAACTGTGTGTTTCAACTACATAGTGGAGTCAATTTTATATAGGCTCAAGGCAATAAATGCAATAAATATAGGAGATATTGTTCCTATTTACATCATATTATACAATATGACATGTCTATTACAATCCTATACAAGAAATACAATTATAATTTCAACACTCCTCCTCCTCAAGCAGGAGGATATAAATTATATGCACCAAGCTTGTTACTAAGATAACTGATTTGAGGACCTCGTAAGGATTTGGTCAAAGTGTTAGGATTACAGAATAAAGGAAAATTAAAGTAGTTATTAGTTGTTAGAGTAATTAGTTAGTTTGTTTGTTATTTGGATTGTAGTTATGAGTTGTTAGAGAAGTTAGTTAGTTTGTTATTTGGATTAGTTAAAGAGTGTGTATAAATAGGAGAACACAAATGTTAGAGAGTATCTTTTGAATATTGTAATTACAAATAGAGTATTCTTTATTGGAAAAAACTTAGGTACAATTCCTTAGGTGCTTTTCGTATGGTTCTTAACTAAATTCACCATGATATCCTTAAATCCATAATTTTCTCAAAGTTTGTTATATCCAAAAAATTTGTATTTTTAGTTAAGAACCATACGAAAAACACATAAAGAATTGTACCTAAGTTTTGTCCTTCTTTATTATGGAGGGGAAACCCTTGAGGAGAGATTCTCTCCCAATTTCTTAATAAAATTATTATTTCTTTGAAATCCAAATCGTCGGTTCCTAACAGAAAGCATCTACTAGTTGATCATTTGAGTTGACAAAGCTAATTGTGTTGTCTCATGACGCAATCTCCTCCATGAGAAAATTACAATCTATCTATGTTTAGTCCTCTCATGAAAAACAGGATTAGCGACAATATGCAGTTTTATTTGATGGGCACGTATTATCACCACATACATAGTCTATCCAAACAAAAGCTCTCTGAGTAACTGTTTTAACCAAATAAGTTCACAAGTCACTGATGTCACAACCCTGTATTTGGCTTTTCCAGTGGATCTTGCAACTATACTTTATTTCTTGCTTTTATATAATATCACCTTGAATCCAATAAGCTCACAATACACACTTGTGGATCGTCTAACAATGAGCGAGTCTCCCAAATCAGCAATAGAGTAACTAACTATTTGAGTATGCCTTTATATATGGGACATTTTCTTAGAGCACCTTTGATGTATTTCAGGATCCATATCACAAGATTCAATGGTCCTGACAAAGATAATTTGAAAATTGTCTTACTACACTGACTGCAAATGCAATGTCTAGACGGGTGACTGAGATAATTCAATTTCCCAATTAATTTGTAATATCTTCTTGAATCTGACGATGACTTCCCATGATTAGGAGTGTCAATTGGGGTGTCATTCAATGATTCAGTCTCCTTAAGAATATCCATATCATATTTTCTTTTTGAAATCACTATACCATCCTTAGATTGAGCTAACTCGATACCCAAGAAATAACAGAGACTTCGAAAGCGGAAGGAGACAATGCATGTGAGTAGGTGTCAAGACCGTTGGAGCTGAAACTTTGGAATAATGTAGACCATCCAGAGGCGGCGCTCCAAACTCGCCGGAAATGTTTTTCGGTGGCTGTGGATGGTGGCTGCTATGCGGCCAGAGATGGAGGATATCATGCTAGAAAAGTCAAAACTGTTTGAAACAAAGAAGAAAAATAATAGGGCTCAATAAAATAAATTCTGAATACAAGTTACAATATTCCCAAATATTTAGGAACTCAAAAGTGGAATAATGATGAGACAAGCCGCAGAGGATCGGTCTAGGCTCTTGATACTATGTAGAAGTTATGCCTTTTAAGATAAAAGCAGAACAAAAATAATAAAAACTTTGAATGTTATTGACAATAACTAGATTCTAACTTGATACTAACTAACACCAACACATATTTATAAGGATAAAATACTTCTAATCCTGAATAAATAGGGAAATCATGATACAAATCATAATCATACCTAAATAATATAGAAACTAATCCTATGACATAACCTAAGATACTCTAAAATTACATATTCATCTTATGAGACAGACTAAGATACTATAACATAATAATGTAAAGATATTATAAAATATTTTCTAATATTCTAACTGACCTATGTAAATACTTGACAGAATCAACTAGAATAACCCTTTGTTTGACCCACTAGAATAATTTTATAATTATTACCTGCCCACTGAGGTTATAATTTTATAATTGATGATGAATGAAGCTTGATAAATAGATAAGATAAAAATTATAGGCAAATACTTGAATATAGATCCATTGCAATATTGAAAGTGACTAGAAATTATAAGTGAATTGAATTGACTATAACAGTCCATAGCAGTCTCAGAGGTGAACCTACATCAATGTCTTTCATCCTGCAAAGCTAATCTTAACTAGCTGCTTGGTCAATCAACTCACTGATCAATCATTCATTGTCAACACAAAGGAGTGACAAAAGTTAAAATACTTGATGTAAGATGGATGATATCTAAATAAAAAAGAAATTTATCTCAATGAAAGGTACAAGGGACCTCTCCACACAAACCCAAATCAAATAATAGACTATAAAGATTATAATACTGAATTATTATAATGATTAATAGTAACCTACTTGGGTTGGCCTGGTGGTGTTGGTTTGGGACCTTGGAGTGTGCTCCTCCTCAAGGTCTCAGATTCGATTCTCCTCGGTGCCAATTTGGGTGGGCTAATTTAGCTTCTTTAAAAAAAAATTATAATGATTAATAGTGTTCAAGAGTTGCAATTTCTTGAAATATTAGTATTTAGAAGTGAGCATGGAAAACAAGTATTAATCATGAAAACCTGCAGGTATATTTTTTTCTTCCTGGTATTGCTTCTTGACTTCCTCCCTTTATTGAATTCTTCTTGCAGTGCAATTCATTTATACTAAATACCGTTCCAGTTTTCGTAACTGTGATTTCGTTTGGAGTGTTCACCTTGCTTGGAGGGGATTTGACACCTGCAAGAGCTTTCACATCGCTTTCTCTGTTTGCTGTGCTTCGATTTCCTCTCATCATGCTTCCGAATATTATAACTCAGGTTATTCTCCTTTTCAATTTTCTGAGTTTTTACGGCAGGACGTCTTATCCTATGTTCTTGTATTCTCTCTTTACCTCTCTGTTTTTCTTTTTATTTTCCAACAGTTTTTCATAAATAACAGAACCAGAGTTAACATGTGCACCAAATTGCCATAAAAAGGGAAAAATAAAGCTTTGCTTAGATTTGTCGTTGTCTTCGTAAATATAAATGAATGTCAAACCAAATAGATTAGTGGAGTTCACACTGGCCTGATTCTTCATTTTGTTTTAAAGGTGGTTAATGCAAATGTATCGTTGAAACGTCTGGAGGGGTTGCTCTTAGCCGAAGAGAGAACACTTCTACCGAATCCACCTCATGAGCCAGGGTTACCAGTCATCTCGAACAGGAATGGATACTTTTCTTGGGATGCAAAGGTCCACAATCTTTTTGTCTTGACTTGCTTGCATATTTCATCATTATTTGAAGATAGATATATTGACGTACTACTTGCTTTAAAGATACATGTTTGACCTATTTGCTTTCTGTCATTTTTTTCATCTTGCTGAGACAGAATTGAAATTGATTGTATCTCAGTGATGTGACCCTCTATGGAAGAATTATTTTCATTTTATAACATTAGGAATTGTGACTATCTTTCTTTTGAATTTTCTCAAAAAAGAATCTCTGATATATTGTTTCTTTCTTCAGGCAGAAAGAGAAACATTGTCAAATATAAATTTGGATATTCCTGTTGGTAGCCTAGTTGCTGTTGTTGGCAGCACAGGAGAAGGGAAGACGTCGCTCATATCTGCAATGCTTGGAGAACTTCCTCCAATTGCGGATTCAACTGTTGTTATGAGAGGAACAGTAGCTTATGTACCTCAAGTTTCATGGATTTTTAATGCAACTGTAAGTTAGTGATATGCTCTATTTAGCCGATTAAAAAAAAAGTTGATATGCTCTATTTAGAATAATTGATACTTTTTACAATTTGGGAGCAAGAAGATGGGAAGATGTTGAGAAAGAAAAAAAGTAGAAATGTAAACAGGAATTCACTAAACAAACTCTGAAAATGGTGAATATAAAATGATTACATAAATCCTTATTTGCACTAATTCACTAAACATGAATTCACTAAACAGCCTAAATAACCCTTTCTTTTGTTGTATTGCAATTAAGCATGAGAGTGAAAACTAGAGATATAAAACCAGGCTCATTTGCACATTATATAACTAAAATTAATTGGAAGCTATTAACCATATAGATGTGTGAGTATATCCTATTCCATTTGATCATTATCATTTTCTTTTCAAATGGGGAGGTGACTGATAACTTTATTTCTACAGGTACGGGATAATGTTTTGGTCGGTTGTCTTTGATCCAATAAGATATGACAGGGTAATTGATGTGACTGAACTGCGACACGACCTTGAGTTACTACCTGTGAGTATATACATGAGTATTATAGAATTTGATTGTAGGCAATGAGTATTATAGAATTTGATTCTTTTATTTACAACTTGGTGGTCCTTGCTCTTTCTTTCGCTCACATGCTTAATAACTGTAGGGAGGTGATCTTGCTGAAATTGGTGAAAGAGGGGTAAACATCAGTGGTGGTCAGAAACAGAGAGTATCCATGGCTAGAGCTGTTACTCCAATTCTGATGTGCTCGTCTTTGACGACCCCCTAAGTGCTCTGGATGCCCACGTGGCTAGACAGGTTAACTTCATCTTCGTGCCAAGTGATTCAACATTACTTAATGTTATTTCTATTCCTTCAGTTTTCAAAACTCAACTGAAGTAAATTTATGATGTTGATGTTGTTTTGGTCATCTTATGCTTGCAAATCAGATACTTTGTTAACATTGTCTAACGTACACTTGGGTATCATCTCAGGTTTTTGATAAATGTATCAAGGGAAAACTACGAGGGGAGACCCGAGTTCTTGTTACAAATCAGCTCCATTTCCTTTCACAGGTTGATTGAATCATTTAGTCCACGAAGGTATGGTGAAGGAGGAAAGGGACTTTTGAGGAACTCTCCAACCAGAGGCCTTTGTTCCAAAAGTTGATGGAAAATGCGGGAAAAATGGAGGAGTACGAGAAGAAAATGTAGATATTGAAGCTACCGATCAAAAGTCCTCTTCAAAACCAGTGGTCAATGAAGCAGTTAATGATATTGCAAAGAGTGAAATTAAACCCAAAGGAGGAAAATATATCCTTATTAAACAGGAAGAACGGGAAACAGGTGTTATCAGTTTGAATGTTCTAATGAGGTAACAAGATTAAGTGAATAAGTATAATATCAATTAAAATATTGAGGCTCACAGCTATTTGCTGTAGTGACATACTAGATGATGGTTCCTCATAGAAATAAATAGATGTGCTCTCGTGCGTTCCTGCACTCACGCTAATATGGCTTATGCTCCATGCTGCATTGCCATTCTTACGTACTAGCATGCATTGCCCTGTATGTTCACTTTTTTTGATAAAAAAAAAATCAAGATACAAAATTTTATATTATTAAAATAATCAGTTATTTGATTCGATAAAGAAGGATAAGATTGTAAATAAAATAGTTTAAATGTAGGGTAAACTTGGAAGGAAAAATGCTATACAAAAACTTTATAATAGGTATAGATACTTAAAAAAAATCATTTATTTGGTTGGATAAAGGATAAAATTATAAATAAAGTAGTTTAAATGAAGGGTAAAATTAGAAGAAAAAAAAAAGCTATACAAAAACTTGGTATCCCCTATAGATAATCATGATAATGAACATCTATAAGGGGAATATGGTGTTGTTTTTATCATGTTTCTCTTGGCCTTTCTGTATGTTTATGTGGTCTTCATTCTTATTGTCTTCTGAATCCTCTTAGGTACAAAAATGCATTAGGAGGCACTTCGGTTGTTGTAGTACTATTTGGATGCTATTTCTCAACTGAAGTGTTACGAGTGTCAAGTAGCACATGGTTAAGCCACTGGACTGATCAGAGTGTTGTAGAGGGTTATAATCCCGGCTTCTACAATCTCATATATGCAGCTCTATCATTTGGTCAGGTATAATAATTCTCTCATAAAATGGCAAGTAGATTCGTATTATGTTGCAGTCAATAATTTTGCTCAAAATAATGAACATTGCTTTATGCATGCACATAGTAGATACTAATTTGAAATCGTCTTTACCAGGTTTTGGCGACTCTAGCAAATTCTTACTGGCTAAGCATATCAAGTCTTTATGCTGCCAGAAAGTTGCATGAAGCCATGCTTCACTCCATCTTACGAGCTCTCATGGTCTTTTTCCATACAAATCCACTTGGATCAACAGGTTTGCAAAAGATATAGGTGACATCGATCGTAATGTGGCTCCATTTGTGAGCATGTTTTTAAATCAAATTTCACAACTTTTTTCGACCTTCATCCTGATAGGGATTGTAAGCACAATCTCCATGTGGGCAATAATGCCATTGTTGGTATTGTTTTATGGAGCATATATATACTATCAGGTATAATAAACATCTTGTTCTTGCGTTTATATGTTGAATCCCTGAACATTGTATTGTAATAATAATTGTAGATTGTAAATCAAATTATTTTCTTGCTGTTAGAGCACTGCTCCTGAAGTAAAGCGATTGGATTCAATTAGCAGATCTCCTGTTTATGCACAATTTGGGGAAGCTCTAAATGGTTTATCAACTATTCGTGCTTACAAAGCCTATGATCGAATGGCGGATATAAACGGAAGATCCATGTACACCAACATTCGGTTCATGCTGGTGAACAATAGTGGAAACCGATGGCTTGCAATCCGATTGGAAACCCTAGGAGGTCTCATGATATGGTTCATGGCAACCTTCGCCGTGATGCAGAACGGTAGGGCAGAGAACCAGCAAGAATTTGCATCCACCATGGGATTACTTCTCAGTTATGCTTTGAATATTACAACCTGGCTCACCACTGTGCTTAGACTTGCAAGTTTAGCTGAGAATAGTTTAAATTTTGTTGAGCGGATTGGAACTTACATCGATTTGTCTTCAGAGGCTCCTTCAGTGATTGACGATAATCGCCCTCCCCAAGGGTGGCCTTCCTCAGGCTCCATCAAATTCGAAGAAGTTGTTCTTCGCTACAGGCCTGAACTTCCTCCTGTGCTTCATGGCCTATCTTTCATAATTTTTCCATGCGATAAGGTTGGCATCGTTGGGAGGACTGGCGCGGGAAAATCCAGCATGTTAAATGCCCTGTTTCGAGTCGTGGAATTGGAAAAGGGGAGAATATTAATTGATGATCGTGATATTGCAAAGTTTGGGCTGGCAGATTTGCGGAAAGTTTTTGGAATTATATCACAATCTCCTGTTCTCTTTTCGGGTATTTAAGATATCATCTCTTATGTTATCGTCTTTTAGTACGGCAGTCCAATTATAAAGCGATAAGGTCTAAGGATTAACACATTTTTCATGAAAGTTATTTAAAAAATTCAGCATGATTGAAAACTGCAACTCTTGTTTTCTGAGCTACTTGACCTCATGATTGAAAACACTGAGACCAAATACTGATAAATGCTCAAGGGGTTAGGCTAGGCACAAGCTTGTTTTCTATCGGGATTTATTTGGTCTATATTGTATAGCTCTTAAATTATGCATTGTTGAAACATGAGAATCTTTTGACTTCTGAGTTGGTGTCTTGTAGCTAAATAATATTTAAATATGAAAATTAAATGTCACTATTATAACATTGGGGCTGTCTTACTTTTTATAGGAACTGTGAGATTTAATCTTGATCCATTTACTGAACACAATGATGCTGACCTCTGGGAGGCTCTGGAGAGGGCACATTTGAGGGATGTGATACGGAGGAATTCTTTGGGGCTGGATGCCGAGGTAATTGCTAAATTGTGCTTTGTCAGAGACATGATTGTGTTGGTGAATATTGACTGTTTTCGCCTCTAATTTGTGGCTGCATTTGACTAAGCATATTGTGAGTTTTTGTGCTAGAGATATGTACCTGTCCATCTTTTTTTCATTAATGGAAGTATGCTGTGTCAAGGTATCAGAGGCAGGTGAGAACTTCAGTGTTAGAGAAAGGCAACTGTTGAGTCTTTCGAGGGCTTTGTTGCGGAGATCGAAGATTTTAGTACTTGACGAGACAACTGCAGCGGTTGATGTTAGAACATACGCACTCATACAGAAAACAATCAGAGTGGAATTTAAATCTTGTACAATGCTTATTATTTCTCATCGCCTCAACACCATTATTGATTGTGATCGGGTTCTTTTGCTTGATGGAGGCAAGGTATGCACTTAATGGTCAAATTTCAGACCATATAGATGGCTGACTCATAATTGGTTTAAATCCTTTGGCATCGGTGTAACTTGTACTAAAGTAACAAAGTTAATTAAATTGCTCTTTTGATGCAATGTTTTTTTTCTTCTTTCAAAAACTTGGTACATTTGGTTGGCATTGATGGATTCTAATGAGTAAAGGGAATCTTGGAAGAAATTACAAGGGAAACATCATCGGTGTATATATATAGAGCAGGGGAAAAGTCTTTTTAAGACGATTTCTTTTCCTACACTCTTCACTTCTCACGTGTCCTCCAAATTTCTTAAAATATCATGTTTGGATTAGGTAGACCAAATCTTTTTTTTTTGGATTTTTAGATTATACAATTTGATTCGTGTTTAATCAGTTTTTTCAAAACACAAACGTCATATATGATTAAATTGACATAAATGAAAATGACAAGAATGACATAAATTTAAAGATACATGATACAAATTATCAAGAATTGAACATATTTTATTATTTGATTAATAATTCATAATACATTTACATAACGCTTATTGCAACAAAATATTAGACACCTAATGTTAAATATGTGGTACAAGAAGATGGAGAAGGAATGAGGAAAAAATTGGTCATCACTCTCGCACATCCTCAAAAGGGAGGAGATGGGAATACAAGATGATGAAGTGGAAGAAAGAGACTCTGTTGACCAACCCCATATCCAGACGGATCGCAGATCCAGACTGATCTTTGGTGTAAATTTGCATAGTGGACCATCATTCTTTGACAATTTATACTATCCATGTAAGATAACATGAACATTTGTATGGAAGATCAAAGATGGAATATTGACATCAGAAACTACTCAGAAGAAATGTATGAAAGAAAAGGAGAGAATATGAGTTGGAATGAGAATTTGTGGAGATAAGTAAGTATTTATAGGGGCAATGCACACATATAGAGTGTACCAGTCAGTTAAGGGAAGAGAAAAATGTGGTTAATCATGTTGATTAGTCAAGGGGAAAACACATGTTAAATGAGTCAGGAACCAACCAGACTTGTTAATCAAGTCATCGTCCACATTCTATATTAGTTTAGATTAATTAATCTGAAACTATTTCCATAATATTTTGGATTATATAATTTTAATTGGTCACATACTATGTAAAAACTTGAGGTTGGGAGGGTTTTGGACATTACGATTGTAAATCTGAACCAATCAAGTACAAAAATTTTGTTCGTCCACATTTCATCGACAACTTCTATGTCCCATGACACACACAAACTTTTAAAAATTGGCGTGTTTGGTTCATTTACAAACAACGCCAAAACCAAGAACACTTATCCAATTGATGTAAACACCAAACTAGTTGTAATGTACTATAACAAGGGAAAACCTAATTTCTTTAGAGTCCACGTTGATATGACACTGTCTGGCTTGAAGGACCAAATGAACCAAATTAACGGTCTTCTTATCCAGAGAGACATAAGAAGGGTGGACAATGTTTGGTATCGTCGTTTGACGGTGAACTCGGATGGAAGTGTCTGGTTCATACAGATGAACAGTTTGTGGTGTTTAATGCACTTTTGAACATTTTAAATGTTTCATTTATATATAGTTACAATCTATGAACGTTTTGTGGCTATAAATAACCTTGCATTCTTCAACATTTTCATCCATTCTTCATTTTCCATTCCTTCCACGATTCTCTTTCTTAAATTCCATTTGCGGGTGGTTAATGATACCACGCCCATTACTGACCATTCATATTATCCCCAAAATTAATGTGTAGTTTATGTGGGGATAATATGATGATCAGTAGAGATCTTCGTATCAATTAGAGTATAAATTCTGAATTTTGGCAGTTTTCGGATTATATAATCCGGAAAGGGCGCGTACTAAGAGACAATGGTGGGAAAATAAATAGTCTCTTTTTAATTGTTGCAACAAAACTAGCCCCTGTCCAGACTCGGCTGCCCCCGCCCCGAATTTAACGGCGGAAAGCCGATTTAACTAGGTGTGAGTGTGGGTGCGGGTGCGGGGAAAACCCGGTTTTTTAGTACGGGGTCGGAGGCCGGGGGATGCTTATACCGCCCGGACCCACCCCCGCCCCGTCCCCGTTATTGGAATTTACTTTATTATATTTAATAATATTATACATGTTAAATTACAAATAGACCAAGCTCTTTAATATATTATTACTCTATAGAAACATGTTTATTAGAGTTATCTTGCTCTTTTGAAAGTGGTTTATTAGATATTTTATTATTAATTTAATTATTGTTTTTTTGTTAATATGAAAAAAAATGAAAAAACATGTATATTTTTATTTTATTTTTAAAAAAATACAATTTATGCGGGTGGGAGTGGGGGCGGGGCGGGGAAACACGTCCCCATTGGGGGTGGAGGTGGGTGTTCAATTGTTACCCCCGAAAGGGTTTGGGGACGGGGACGGGGACGGGGGTGGGGCGGGGCGGGTACATGGAAGCGGGGGCGAGGTCGGTAATGCTTAAACTCACCCCCGCCCCACCCCGTTGTCATGCCTACCTATGAGCAAACTCAGTTGGTAGGGATATTGCATATTTCCACTCATTCACCTTAATGTCATACTGATTGTACCTTCTACTCATATGTCTGACGTCGACAAACATGCCCGTTCCAACACGTGCTCCACCAGTTTGGTAGGGTCCAAACCACTCTAGCATCCACATCAGTCAACTTCTCCCCAGACAACCCGGCAACAGTTGTCTCAACACTATACATTGTTACTTGATCATGTGTTATCAGTCGGGGACTTGGGATAACTTTATATAAATAGTATTGAGATGACATTTGGATGCAAGAGATGATATTTTACCATTTCACTTCCATACGTTGATGCTTTGGAAATAGTTGTTTATTTTCAATACAAAACAAAGTGCAGGGCGAGGAGGGCGACCGTTCTAGGCCTTGAAAAATAAGTTTAAAATATGGGCCTCAGAATATCAAAAATAAGGGTCCATTATTCTCAAAAAAAAAAACTTAAATTCTAAAGGGAGGTTTGAATGATGATGCAAATAATCTTTTTTCTGAACTGAAAGTGTTGCAAAAAGCTTTGTCAAATGTGTTGATGTCAGCATTTGGAATTTCTGAGTTTGTCAAAGTTGTGCATTGTTATCAAAATATTTCAATTTCTTATTGAATTCTCTTAACAATGCCGGTGACTCTTGCATCTTTATAAATACGTTTTTCGAAGTTAAATTATTGAAAAACTACTTGATATGGTCAATGTCACAAAAAAAGTTGAATGGTCTAACCATTTTATGTATTAAGAAAGATATATTAAAACATATTGATGCAGACACAATTATTTGTTACTTTGCATCTATAAATGCTCATAGAAATTGTTTTGTACGAACATTTGGAAATTAAATAAAAAATTCAATGTTTTTTATATAAAGATTGGTGTTTTTATTAGATTATTTCTTAACGTAATAAAAACTACCATCTTCAAACAAGTTATTTTCACAATTTAGGAATTCAACTTTTTTTATATACTTATTAATTAGGGTCCAAATTATAAGTTCGTCCTTGGCCATGAAAATTTCAGAAACGGCCCTGATGGTACAATGACTTCCAGGTTTTTTTTTTTTTGTGAAAGACCATGACTTCCAGTTGTTATCATAATATTGTCAATTTCATTATCATAGGGGGATAGCTATATATTTTATTCCAACAAAGGAAATGTGTTGCTGTCGCATGATGAATGTCACCTCAACTCAAAATATCAAATGTTTAAGAAACTATATATCTACTCAAAGTAACTACTTCTCAAATAGTTTTTCTCATCGATTGTTTGTCAATAGCAGATCATTATTCTTTTCTTGCGCCATTTTTCAGCTTAATATAAAAAATATATGTAGTATATATTTATTTTTGTCAACGATGGATGATAACTCAGAAAGCAATGAAATTCATCATGAGGTAGTTTTAGATGTAAACAGTGATGCCTCAAAAAATTGTGAAGAGTCAGGCATCAAAGACTCTGTGCCCCTTCTCAAGAAGGTAACTTTTCTTTCCTTCTCTAGAAGGCATCCATTAAGTTTTTAGTCTCTTTTTGGATCATTTAATTTCATTTATATAGATCTTGAAAATTTGAATTGAAATGACAAGAAAAAAATAAATGGTTTTGTTGGATATTGAATATAGTTGGTAGCAGAAGTGGTAGGAACATACATGATGATATTTGCTGGTTGTGCTGCTGTTATTGTGAATCTTAACAATGATCATGTAGTAACACTTCCTGGAATTGCATTTACGTGGGGATTCACTGTTATGGTTTTGATTTACTCTGTTGGTCACATTTCTGGTGCTCATTTCAACCCTGCTGTTACCATTGCTTTTGCTTCTACTAGAAGATTTCCCTTCAAGCAAGTGAGGTGAAATACATCTTATGCATTTGGCTATCTAAAATAAAATTGGAAGGAATCTTAATAACTAAAACATGCATGTGGATAATAAGTTGGTCATACTATTGCTTAATAACTCTAAAAGAGTACTAATAGATAGCTTTAATCATCCACAAAATAATGTCTCTACTTTGGGGCCATTTTACTATATGGTATACATCTTTTTCATTTTTCTCAACCAACTCATGTTAATTAAGGTTGCAGTTTCTTGCATTTAGCAAGTGTAACCATATCTTTTTAGTTTGCTCTTAACTTTTCATAAAAATCACGACATGTATTCGGTGTCTTATTATCAATGAAATGATTTAACCTTGTCCTTAAAAAAAGTCATATCTTGCATCCTTTATTTTCTTTTAGAATGGTGAGATATCTTAATTAATTTTTTCTACAACTAAATTATTCCCTTTATTATGAATAAAAATTGAACTAAATATCTCAGAATTTACAACACTCACACCCACTACACATCAACTACTTGCACCTAGCCTGAGTGGTTAATTAAATTATTATTCATTTAGAGGAGTTAAATCATTGCATTGAAAAGGATCTTCAGGCTTAAATTTTTTTTATATATAATAAAGCTATGCATATGTTTGCTATAAAAATAATATACATGTTTTGTAAACAATAACTCCTATCAAAACAAAACACTTCATTGCCTGCCTCATTTTGTCTTATATTATTGAATTTTCATTCATTTTAACTTTGTTGAAGGTACCAGCTTATATGATAGCTCAGGTCCTTGGATCCACATTAGCAAGTGGAACCCTAAGACTTATATTTAATGGTGAAGATGATCATTTTATTGGAACACTTCCATCTGGTTCTAATTTGCAAGCTTTTGTAATCGAGTTCATATGCACTTTCTTCCTTATGTTTGTTATTACTGCAGTAGCCACCGATAACAGAGCGGTAATGTTTTCTACTCTTGCTAAAAAATTGGTTCGGCTCTTATTTTTATTAATGAACATTTTGATTTAATTTGTTTAACAAATTGAGGTTGAACATTTTGATTAAATATTTTTTTATTGGTTACTTAAATTGACCAACTTATGATTAAACTTATATAATGATATTCTTCAAAATAGTAGTGGTATGCATTTCATATTGTCATCAAATACTTAATGGATATTTTGAATACTTATTCGTATTTATATATATACTTTGTTTTTTTAATCTATATTAAAATTTGTCATGTTGGTGTCATGTGCTACCCTGCAGAATGTCATCTATGTAGTCTGTGTTATTTGTTCCAACGACTTTTGGAATGAAATTGCTAGAAGTTTTCATATCCAAAAAAAAATTAATATTAGAAGTTTACATCGCAATCACATGCCATGCGCATCAATATAATTCAAATAATTTTAAACCTTGTTTCATGGATTTTGTTTATACCTTTTTGTGAAATTGTGTTTTTTTAATTGTTTATAACTTTTTAAAATTTTTTTGCAGATTGGTGAATTAGCCGGACTTGCAATTGGGTCTACAATAATAATAGATATATTGTTTGCGGGGTATTAACTTATCTCAAAACATAATTGAATATATATTTTTAGTGAAGTTTGTACACATAATATATAACTCTCGGAAGCAAAAGCAGATTTATAGCTTATATGTGTGAAATTATATTTTACAGACCAATGACAGGAGCATCGATGAATCCAGCAAGGAGTTTAGGACCTGCTTTTTTATACCATGAATACACAGGATTATGGATATATTTGATTGCACCAATTCTAGGAGCTTTGGTAGGTACATGGACTTACAATTTCATCAGGCACACAAACAAGCCAACGTGTGATGAGCTCACCAAGATT
Organism: Medicago ruthenica; assembly: GCA_018208015.1. Taxonomy (NCBI): domain Eukaryota; kingdom Viridiplantae; phylum Streptophyta; class Magnoliopsida; order Fabales; family Fabaceae; genus Medicago; species Medicago ruthenica. Next base: position 10,619,458 of record CM031372.1, read on the forward strand.
GTCCCTTTCCTCAGGAGGAGCAGATCGTAACGGAGTCAAATGATTCTTCCACAAGTCCAAGAGTGCCCACAATTCCATCATGTATTAGGGTTGAAATGTTTTGATCTGGTTCTAATTAGGAAAAAGAAATGAGCATATTCTTCTTATCATTCATCAATTTGTAAGAAATGTAGGACCTTTGTCCAGGAATAAAAGCATGTGTGTTCTTTCTCCTGAAGGCATGGGCGCATGGCTATCAAACCCCCTCTTAGCTCACAAATTCTTAAATTCACAACTAACATTTTTAGAGAAAGAAAGTGAGAGATGAGTCTTCTAAATTCTAATTTTTGTTTGCTGAAGTGTGTGAAATCAGCAGAACACCACTAGCCTTTTATTGTTTGCAAGGCCAGAGACCCTTTCCTACATTGACTCCTTGTTAAGAGACCATTAATCAAAATAACAAATTGGTATCCTAAGTCATTTAAAATAATAAGGGTTTTGAAAATCTTATGAAGGGCAAATGAAAGGATATGCAAATCACAGGTTGGAATGCTTTAGAAGAACCTAAAAGTAAAACATAATTTAAAATGGTGGAATAAACATTGTTTTAGAGAGTTGGATAGAAATATTGATAAGCTCTCAACTCTCAAGGAGATAAGATCAAATAGATTTGAAAGCACAAAAAACTAGTTTGGGTGAAAAGGAGAAGTTCGATTATGATAAAAAGCTCCGTGGATCACTGACGAGAGTGATACTAACTCCAAATATTTCCATGTTGTCACAAACATTAAGAAACAATTTGTCGCACATCATAGACTAAAATAATTTCTTCCTTGGCAAAGCAACAGGTTAGCTATATTTCATTATCTCACACTATTACAATATAAATTAGTAAATCACATTATACATCTCGTGGCATTAAAATTTACGTTGTGATTACAAATGATGCTTAAGAGAAGGGAAAAAAGAATGAGAAGCTATGATTACTCACTAAACATATACATAGGTTACATGGTCAGAACATACAAGGTGAAACTGTAGGACAAAAATTTACTTCAATCATTGCAACAAAGCCTGGGAAATCAGAAATCTCAACTTTGTGCCGGAAGACTGTTCAAGGTTGTAGGACCGCGAGCAGATGCCTACCCTTTGCCTTGTTCTTGGAATTATTATAGGCCTACAAAATACTAGAACAAAAATTAATTCTGTCAAGAATGTCATCATTGTGATCCATATAAATATGCTCAGCTTCCAATGCCAAATGATCTTTTTGAAAAAGGGAAGTTCGGACTCAACAACAAGAGATGCATCATATATTTCAGGAATGCCGGCACCAGGTTGATATTCTGGTCGTTGCTCAAGTGTCACTTTCAAGCACGAAGTAGGTATATTCCCTTCTACAAAACCTCTCATCTTGACATTCAGAATCTGGGTTTCAGATGTATAGCCGGTAATGAGTGGAGCAATCTTGAGGAAAGTCATGATTAGGTGGATAGGTTCGCTTCTGAATCTTAACATGCAAGGTTGACTCAAGCTTGCAATAGTTTTGCCATTAGACAATAGAAAATCCACCCTGGCCTATAAAAAAGAAAGCCAAAGAAAAAACACAAAGTAAGAAACAGGAAACTCTGAACTGCAATTATCATTAGCAGTTTATGCAAAATTAAAAAGAAATGACAATTTCTACATCGTGCAACAAGAGTATACTAGAAGAAATCATATCAACAGTTCTAATACAAACAATGCTCTTCTTTATCGAAAAATAAATAAAAATTTACCACAAAAAAAATGTGTATCTCCTGTATAGATTAATGTGTGTAAGCATTACAATTCGTAAAAATATGATAATGCGTATCACTCGAATCAGTTTGTACCCTAAACATTTAAATTTGAGTGAATCACTGTTTCAGTCTTGATATTGCAGTAGTCAAGCAAAATAGTCTTTCAATTATTAAAATTTCAGAATGATCCCTAAAACTTAAACATTTCTATCACATTAGCTATTTGGGTCGGTTGATTAAGTTCCTAAAATTGTTTCGAATGAACTATTGTTATCGAAGACTTTCAATTTCAGAAATTCATTTTAGAATATCACTAATTTCATGGATCAAGTTGTCGACTCCTGCAATTGACGAAACTAAGACTAAGTTGATGATCCACTCCTTGAACTCAGAGAAGATGCTGAAGAAGTAAAACAACATAATGACAAAGTAAATAAAACTTTACTAAGAAATTCATGGCAATTTGGGAAGCCAAATTCTATTTAGTGTATGATTGAAATGACGGTGTTTCTGACGAAATTACAGTGTGTGATTTTAATGAGGCTTCAAAGTGTAGCTTTTGCTAAAATCATGGAAGCACACTCTGATTCCGCCAAACTCACCATCAATTCAACAAGCACACAACAAAATGAACCGGATAGAGATAAGTAATCACCTGAAAGACCCCTAGATTTCTGTTATATCCCGACTCCGGCACTCTCAACGAAACAGTAACTTGCACTTTATGTCTAGAAGGTATAACCCTTTCAACCATCATCATCCCCTTGCCAACTTCAACATCATTCTCATAATCTTTCCTTTTAACAACACCATCACACGAAATAATCGGAACATAAGCAACAGGACTAAGCTTAGTATAATCAAAATTCAAAATTTCCTTCATCCGAATCGGCTTCTCCACAAAACACTTCAGCAAAAACCCACTAAACACAAATGAAGAAACCAACAAACCAATCAAAACACAACAAACATAAATTGACCATAACAATCCCCATCCAAACCTAATCATCACACTCCAAATTGATTCATTCCCTTTATACCATTTCCTAACATATGGTTTAATATATCCAAACACAACACTCCAAATTCTCAACATAATCCCAAAGATGATATCTTTCCCCAATTTCCTTATCCCAAAAGGATCCATAAAGAATAAGCAACAACGAAACATGAATGATAACGGATAAGTTATAAACATGAAAATTAACTTAATTTGAAACTCTAATGCTTTAATTATCAATCCTGCTATCAATTCGAGAAAACTCGAAGATGAGTCACCGAGTCTCGACACCGAGTCAACTGAATCGGAAGGTAAATCATCGTTTGTAGCTGTAGTTATTGTAGATTCTTCGTTGTTCTCTTCAATTGCGTGAATTGAAGGTGGTAAAGTGCTAGATTTTTTCTCGGTGAAATTTTCATCTTGTTTGAGATGCCTCCACCTTGGCTTATGTCGGAAGCTTCTTTTTGTGGAATTGATTGAATCGGTATCGGTGGCGGAATCGGAAGTTTGGTTATTTCTGAGACGAATTGATCGGCGGCGGAGTGTGGTGGCCAGAGAGGGTGATGGTGGAGTGGAATGTGAAAGTGTGGGATCGGAGGTGGAATTTTCCGGTGGGTCCTCGGCGGAGCATTGGTGAAGTGCGTCGGAGAAAATGTCATCGTCTTCTTGTTCGTGAATTGATGGTAACGAGTCCATTTAGATTCTGAGAATTGGACAAGAGACAAAAACTCTTTTTTCTAAAAATTAATATGAAAAATTGGAAAACAAGATGAGAAAAAATTACCTATATCTTTCATAAAAAAAAAATACCTATAAGTTACACGTGGAATGCATGGCTTTTTTTTCAAATATATAATAAATAGTTTTTTTTTCAAATAAATTAAAGATATATTTAGGTCAAGTTTACGTTTGATTTCATAGTAAATATGTTAAAATAACAATGATCTACCGTGATTTGCAAAATTTTATAAATTGTAGTTTTTAAAAGAACACGGTAATTCAACGTTATTCGGACATACTCATCATGATATCAAATATAAGAGGAGAGGTTTCTCTTTGGTATGACAAATGGTTGGAGGATGATAATCTTTGTATTGTTGTTCCTTATGTCCATATTAGTGAAACTAATTTGAGACTGAGTGACATTTACCATCACGGTCGTTGGAATTTCTCTCATCTCACAACTCAGATACCTCTCAATATTCAACTCCAAATTCAAAGTATCTTCATCAACGAGTCTTCCCAGGACATCAAGATTTAGACTCATTCCCCGCCAGGTATTTACTCTGTTAAGAGTGGTTATCAGTGGTTGACTTCAAACTCTTTCTTTTGCAGGTCAGACTCAGCAGAAAACATGGCAATGGATTTGGAAGCTCAACCTCCCAGAGAACCTGAAGCATTTTATTTGGTTGGCTATGCATGGTAACCTTCCAACGAACGCATTTCGAGCTGGTAGACATTTGACCTCAGATTCATCATGCAAGAGATGTGGAACTAGTATTAAGTCACTTCTTCACACCTTTAGAGATTGTCCACTTTCATTGGCGATCTGGGATGCCTTGTTGTTCAACAAAGATACAAATTTCAATTCTCATGATTTCAATTGGTGGTTCAAACATTATGCTCTTGCTCCTAATGATAATATCTTCATTACTACATGTTGGGTCTTATGGAAGGCACGAAATCATGAGGTTTTTAATGGAAATGATTGGGTAAATTGGGTTTGTCTTAGCCATATTTATTCTCTTCATTCAAATGTTGCGGTGCACCTTTCCAAGGATGCAACTCAGAAGCCCATTAGACAAGTTAAATGGATTCCTCCTTTGGATAATATCATCAAAGTTAATGTTGACGGTAGCTCTCTATCTAATCCTGGAAGATCAGGTTTTGGAGGTCTTATTAGAAACCATAATGGCGATTGGTTGTTGGGTTTTTCTGGTTTTTGTGGTATTACTTCTTGCTTGGCAGCCGAATTGTATGCCATTTTTCATGGCCTTCGTATTGCGTATGATGTGGGCCACAAAAACATTATTCTTAAATCAAATTCTAGGATGGCTCTTGATTTAATCATGTCGGATGTCCAACCTCATCATCCTCATACTCCTCTGATTAGTCAGATTGTCCAACTGCAACATCGAGATTGGATTGTTAATTTTCATCATGCCCTCCGTCAAGGCAACAAGTGTGTGGATTGACTTGCTAATCATGGTGCTTCTTCTTCGGATGCTCTAAAGTCTTGGATTTTTTGCCCTCCTCAACTGCATCATTCCCTTCTGAATGATGCTCTTGGAGTTGCTCGTCTAAGATTGTAGTTTGATATTTTTTTATCATTTCTTCTTGATCAAATATATATATATGTGTGTGTGTGTGTGTGTTAAGTGTGCCTTGTAAGTTTAAAGAATTTAGAATGGTCTCTTAAAAAATAAATTAAACGAAAGATTGATTGCAAGTTAGGGAACTTGCTGCCCTTGAATTGTATTCCTTGAGCTTGATTGCAAGTTGTATGAATAATTTTATATTTTTTACTTATTTTTTACGAAAGATGGATAATATTCTTGACTTGTGTTGAAGCAGATGTATAGGAATTTGGAACCATTATGTAAGAAGATCCTTTCTTTTTTTATCAAATTTTTAAGTTGAGTTCATCCAGAAATAAGCAAAAGTAGTTGTTCATGCATTACTCCAAATTTAGCTTCCGTTTTTTACAAAAAAAGACAATGCATTTGTCTAATCCTCATCCTTTTACTAGTACTTCTTTTTGTATTGCTTAATTGATTTTAAACGAAATACATTAGTCGTTTAATTTGTTAGGAAAGTTTAGATGGTTCCTACACATCCAAATCAGGGTTTTACTGGCTTTTAAAAGAAGGGAAATGCTAACTTGTACCCTTGGGGCACAACTTTAGCAACTAAACATAGAAACCTTTTATTAGAAATTTTGCATTCAATATAGTTATATCATTGGTTGACAATCAGAAACGATATAACCATCTTTGGTTGACAATCAGTAACAATGTAACCATATTTCTGCCATTTAAATTAACTGGTTTAGCACACATAACGTCTATTAAACAAGTCAAGCAGTATGTTGAAAAATCGATCCAACAGTTTCAGTTAAACAGTTACCCTGCACCTGTTGCAGTTACTGTTCCGGTAACCTAATCCCACATCCTAGTTTCAAAACCATAATTAGGATAAATGTAGCTTGGTTTAGACATTGCTTGTGTTCAGGATAAATGCAGCTTAGGTTAGACCTTGCTTGTGTTCACAATAACAAGGGACTACAAATCTGGGGTGAGTCTTTTAGTATTCCTCTATGTAACGTGTTTTATATGGTATTTTAAAACTACCTGAACATAAAATACTGCAATATAATAATACAATTAAAGAAACTAAGTGCTAAGTTTTACTTTCTTGACCTTTTCAGCTCGTCCAAAGAATACATCTGTATTCAAAATATAGTCTGAGAATAATCAGGAAACCTGAATTGTAAATAACAACTTGTCTCCTTAACGTGCTAGATTAACCATAAGTTCCAAAAAGACAACTCTAGAAGACAACAGTATCAAGCATCATTCCAAGAGTTTGAACGATGTTAGAAGACATCAAATTTGAGACATGCTCTTCGAGGTGCTTCTTGGCATCTTGTCTTCCAACATTTGCTATTGCAAGTTTCTCCGGTGTCAGCTCATCTTCCTCTTGAACAGCCTTGTTGTATTTGGTAGCTAAGCTTAGCATTTCCTACATTTCAAATTAATTGAGATCTATTAGTATTTAGGGACTGTTTTCAGCTTTATTTCCATAAGTTCTCCCTGAAAGCTTATGAAACTTATATGAAATTGTTACTTTATTTTATATTTTGTTATAGAAATACTGAAATAGCTTATACATAAGCACTTATATTTAAGTGTTGAAGGTTATAAGAGTCAGTTTCTAAATCTAAAAATCGGCATAAGAAAATTATGCAGCAAGTTTATTTGATTAATCAGATAGGCAACAACCCACATTACACGCTGCATCTTAAAATTACCTGAACAGTCTGTTCATTAGTTTTGGAATGTGTATCAAATCGCCTAAGTGTCAAGCCATCAGTCCATTTCTTTTTGTGAAGATTAAGCAGCATCTTCTCCTCGAGTTCATTCTTCCTGTAATTGATGGCTATGGAATAATAATGCCGGTTCAACCCATGGATCAATGCCTAAAGAGAGGCAATATGATAGGTCAGAACTAGTAAAAAGAAGTCCAAAACAATGGATCCAAAAAAATAGTACTCCCTCTGTCCTTTTTTATAGGAGTAGTTTACAAAAAAAATTGTCCCTAAATATAAGATCATATACAAATTCCTAGATGCATTGATTACTCTTTTTTCCAAATATACCCCTTATTAATACTACAAATTTGTCTTGGTATATGAAAAGTTAACATTAAATATATATTTAATTAAGGGTAATCTAGTAATAGTCACACACATTTGTGACAACTTTATTACTCCAACAACTTTTCTTAATACACGTGATTTTTGTAAACTACTCCTATAAAAAGGGATGGAGGGAGTATGTAGTATGCATATCGAAAAAGAAAAAAGTGTTTGAGTTACACACCTGAATGGATGGTTTATTCAGATGTCCCAGATTGGAAGTTGTCTGCCTTGGTTCTTGTCCAAGCATCATTGTCTGTGGATTGATCAATCGAAAAGCATCAATCACCACCTTTCCTTTAACACTTTGAATTGGATCCACAACTACAGCCACGGCTCGCTGATTCAAAGCCTCAAAACTCTGCAGGACACGAGCAATTTACTTGTATTAACCAGCAGCACCAACCAATAACTAATTACAAACAAGTAAATCTAACCACTAGACCTAGCTGAAAACTTCGATCACACGTAATTCAAATTTTTTGGTTTATAAAATAGCCATTAGTTGGCAGTTGGCACTTGGCACTTGGCAGTGCATTTCATGACACTAATTTCAATTAGCAAGACAATGGTTTGCTTCCACTGATAACGGAAAATATTTTATATTCAGATTAAGAGCTCCTTATTTGAGGGATCAGAGCAAGCTTCCATGCTTAACAAATATTGACTTTCTAAGAAATCAGGATGAAATCTAAGATTTTCATTCATTAAATGGCCCCGACGAAATCTAACAATTATGAGAATCCCTTTAAAAATAAAGATTACAACTACAATGGACCAGCATAGCTTGCATGGGTGATTTAATCCTTAAATTAATCAAACTAATTTAACAGTACTCTTTCAGATAAGCTGGCACAGAGAATACTTTGCACGCTGTTTGGGTTTGGATTGTGTGCAGTGTGACTGCATATGCAGTCAACCACATCTTGATGATCCAGATTTCAATGCCGATTTTATTTTTTAAAAAGACAAAATACCAAGTTTGAAATCTGGACTGTCTGATCTTGATTGGACGGTACATACGTGGTTGGCTGCATGCAGCCACAAGGTTGTGACTGCACACAGCCCAGATCCGATCTTCTTGGGGAAACTAAGCATACAGTACATACTATAGGCAGCAGTATATACCATAAACGAGCAGACAACCAAAGTCACAATGGCAATTATGATGAGACTGATAATAGGTTCATAAGTCAGAGTAGTTACGATATGAGGATTGGTATAGTGGGTTGGCAAAGTTGGGATGCTATATTGTTCTCTTTAATTTTCAGAAAGAAATCCATCAACTAATGTCCTTTCCACAAAACTTTTCCAAAACAGAGTAAATTAGGAACCAAAAAGAGTGTTCAGCAAAATAAAAAACTTAAATAGAAAAACAGAAACATTTAGAAGTTTATTCACGTCAAAGAGATTCACGTAAAGAAACCAATGAAAGTAAATCAATAACTTCCAAACCATGTCGTCAAAAATTATAATAATCATTAAAATCAAAACTATCTAGGTTCAAGCGACACATAAATGCTTAGGATTGGGCAATAATAGATACAGAAACAAGACATAAAGGACCTAGTAGAACCTGCTGTGTATTGATGTCAACACCAGACAACCAACAGCCAAATCCAGGATGTGAATGGTACCAACCAACAACCATCTCAGGCCTGCAACACAATCAATCAACAACTAACATGAATAACATAATTTTTGGATAAACAACTTAATTAATCCCTTACCATATAAATGCTTATATTTAAGCTATTTCTATAACAACAGCTAAAATAAAGTCAAATTGTATTCATAAGCTATCCTGGTGTCGCAACTTATGGAAATAAGCTTAAAACCGTTTATGAACAATGTCATAAACTATTTCCATAAGCTCAAACAAGTGTTTGTGTCAGTAGCTGAGTTCAAATAAGTCAATTCTAACAAACCCTAAATTCACAAATCTAAGCAAAAACAAAGAACACGTAATAAAAATTTCAAAAACAAAATACCTTCCAGTTTGTTTGAGCATATCAAGCATATTAGTCTGAAAGACATGATCAACAGCTTCAACACTAACACCAGTTCCACTCTGTGGCATTGCAAACACATCAACAACACGAACAGTGTACTCATCCACAAATTCTCCAAGCATCAAACCCATAACCTCCATAGGAACACCAGCTCTTCCTATCATATTCCCAATATAACAAAATAAAAAACAATTTGATGAAACCCTAATTTTGAAATTGAGATACCCATGATCTGATTAAGTTAAAAATTGAAACTTTATCATTGAAAAAACGAATTGACAAAACCCTAATTTTGAAATTGGATAGCCCATAATTTGATTAGGTTAAAAATTGAAACCTTACCGTGCTTAAGCATCTTGAGGAGTGCCAGGGAGGAGATGTAGACCTGCTCGGAGGAATCTAGGGTTGGGGAATCTGGGGGTGGATGACCTAGGGCTCCACCTGCACCTGCGAACATTCTTTGAAGCCTTTCCATGATGAATCGAGGAATCTGTTTTGTTTTGGATTTGAAGTTTGCAGTGAGATTATTTTTGAAGTTGAAGTCGATGGTGAAGTAAAGAGGGATTGAGAAATAAGAACTATTGATACACTTTAATGTTTTGGTGTTTGGTATTTTAAAAAAGATATAGAATCATTCCAAAAAAAAATTATAATTAACATTTGTTTTTGTAAATTTTTATATCTAATTCAAATAGAATATTACTTTCGTCCTTAAATATAACATATATTTAAAAAATCACGGATATTAAGAAAATTGATATTTGTATTAAAGTTATTTTTAATCATTATTGTTTTTACAATTTTATCATTTAAGAGAGGTAGTTAAAGAAATAATTAATGTAGTTGGAAATAACAAATTAGTCTTATAAAAATAGACAAAAAAAAATTCTCAAAAGGGTCTTAGATTGTTCAATTATACTCTTCATTTAAACTATTCTAATATCAATGTTAATCCTTTTACTTTATTCCCCTAAAAAAACCCATTTTACTTTATTATTTAAACTATTAATTAAAAAATGTTAAATCCTTTGAAATAGGAACAAAATCGCTACAATAAGAATTTACATTATTAATTAAAAAAATAATTAAATCTCATTAAAATATGAACAACACTGCAAGAACACTATTTGACATTATTAAAATTATTTATTTTAATTTTATTTGTCAAAAATATATTTGATCACAATATTTGCTAATAATATTGAATTCTTTTCTATATACGATTAAATACATTAGAAAAGTGTTTTTCAATGTAAATTGGTTTTATTGTTTTGCAGCAACGCCCGCTTAGAATTCAGACTTTTATGGTTTTTTTAGGAGTGTTATTTGAACAACAATTTGTGTGACAACTTTTAGAACAACCATAAATTTACATAGAAAAGTAGATATTGACACGGAAACCAAAACAATAGAGAGAGAAAATAAAAACATAATATAAGAATGAGAGAGAAAGTTGTTACAAAATAATTGTACAAATATCATTTCTCTTTTAATTAATACAATTACAAAGTATATCCATGTGACAATAGTGGCAGCTCATATAGTCGTGGGTGTAAAATAAATTTACTTACAATTTTTTTTTAAAGGATTAGATTTATTTCATTTCATTCAAGTCATTATGTTTACACTAACCTCCACTTAGAATTCAGAATATTATGGTTATTATTTTAATACAATTACAAACTATATTCATGTAACAATAGAGGGAACTCATTTAGATGTGAAGGTAAAGTAAGTTTACTCACATTTATGTTTTTGAAAGGAATAAATTTATTGCATTTCATTTAAGATAATATTTGTAATACAAGTTGAAACAAAATCAAAAGACTTGAGAGTTAGTATACAATTCTGGCTCGCTTGTAAGAGTATGAGCGACAAGGTTTGCCTGTCTCCGAGAAAAACCAACCCTAGAGTTTTGATTATCATGCAAGAAAGCAATACAAACGCTTGCAAACTCGGTAACATCAGAGGGATTTACACTGATGCGATCAACAGCAGTTTGCAGTCGACCTCGATGGTAACTCATTCAAATCCTTCTTCAAGTACCCAAATTAAAGCTTCTATAAGTCCCATAGCGTCCGACTCTTTTGGAGAAAGAACATGTGACTTTTTTCAAGTGATTGTTGTAGATCCGTGACCTGAACTTGGTGAATTTCCAGCAGAAAATCGGCCCGATTCCAACTACTCAGCAGGTCCCTTGCAGCTTTGACAAAATCCTGTACGGGTTTCTCAATACTGTCCAAAACCTTCTTGTTTTTCCGCGTCAAAATCATCCAAATCTACATCGCGACGGACAGTATTTCTTTATGATTTTGTTTTTACTACATTGTTCTAGAACTCTAAAACATTGTCACTACAATGAAAGTGTTTATCTACCACACCACTGTTTGAGGATATAGATCTTCTACGGTCCCTGCATTGTACAATTAGTAAAGGATATTTGTATCCCAGTTTTAGAGTCGTAGCCTTAGGAATTTGTTAAGTGGAAAAGCAATAATAACATTTATTTACCAAACATGGAATTATCTCTCATTGGGTGGTAGCAGGCTGCTTTCCTACAAAGTCAATATTGATATTTTGGTCAGCCATTCCACCTAGTTTTCTTTATTCTATATTTGCCTGCACTTGGGGTAGAAATATTATAATAATGATTTTAAAAAAAACTTACAGCTATAATCAGATATAAAATATTAATTGACCAATTCCCAATATCTTCTTCTGCATAACAAGAGTATATTTGTGCCAATATCTTCTAATTAATAAACTTATAGACACATCCTGATATCAAATATGTACATCTAAGCAGCTGAATTTTCTTAACTATTGATCAAAATCATAGAAAACTTCTTTGCATTTGATGCATTGAGAATTTGTGATTGTGACTGTAATAGTAATTAGTTGATTGCATTGCACCAACATCATCACAAAGTAATAAATCCAACATTTCTTGCATATAACATATAAATTCACTTACATTACAAAATCTAACCATATGCTAAACCAGAGAAACTCATAGACACTAATTGAGTAATGAAGCTCAAACTATTTTACATTGCTTCAGACTCTCAAGTGTAAACTTACCCAGCATCAGAATTAGAGAAACTTCATATACTTTTCCAACTCCTGCTTCTTGATTTCAAACTCATCAATTTCAGCCAATTGATCTTTATCAAGCCATTCAATATTTCCTTCCTCCACTACCTTCTCAACCTTCTTCACTCTTTCCCTCATTTGATAAAACATAATTCTCAAACAAGCTTTTTGCCTTCACTTTCTTCCTCAATTCCTCATCCTCTACTTATTCCTCTCTGACCTCTTCTGAACTCAACCTTCCGTCTTTGTTGGTGATAGTCATCTTTTCCAACCGTTTTTTCTTATCTTAAGCAGTAGCCTCCAAAATAGCATCAACATCAAAAACAAACATTGATATTTGGAACCTTTCTAGGTGTTGAAGAGAATCCATAGAGCTCAAATTTACCAAGCAAAAAGTTGTCCTCAGTCTGAACTCCTCCTCCATACACTTTGATCAAAACGCTATCTTGACACCTTTCTCTTTCAAAAGTTGAATTTTTGGAATTCTAGTAAGACCCTCCTACCTTAACCTTCCGAAGCTTTATAATTTTCACCAATGTTCAAGTCTTTCTTGTACATTCTCTTTAACAAATCAACAAGGTTCACCAAATTGCTATCAAAATTGACACCACCCAAATGAGTATCTCCCAACGTGTCTTTAACCTTGAACATTCCTTCATCATTGGTAACAATAATGAAGGAATATCATCAAAAGTTCCATTACCAAGATCGAACACAAGCACATTCGTCTCACCTTCTCTCCACTTTTTCTTATCCAAACTATAAGCAATAACAGCTGCAGAAGGCTTAGTGTCGATACTCGTCGCATTAAAACTGGTTTCAGTGAAGGCGACGTAATATAAGGGATCATGCTGTTTCCTTGGTCGTTTGGAATGATCTCAATATGATTGTTTCACCAGACTACAATGCAGCTGTTGTGCCAAAGTCGATGCCTATGGCTTTGCTTTTTGTAGTTGCCATGGCAATTGAGAGTTTGAGAAGAGAGAACAAAAGAAAAATGGTATATTGGGTAGTGATATGAAAATGTGAATGTGATTGGTAAAAAAAAATAGTACTTATAGGCATAAGAAGTTACTCCTCCATATCAATGTAGTATTTTTTATTTTTTCCATTAATATATCATTATTGATTGAATTTCGCCTCACTTAACTATTTTATTAACTAAAGTTAACAAATATGTTTTAATAAATGATAGTACTAATTTTACCATTCAAAATCAACTTAACTAATTATTTTATTAAAAAGAAATAAAATTGTTGTTATTTATAATGCTATACAATTTATAAATTTGAATTTAAAATTTAAATTTCATAGAACTTAATTGTAGTATTAATTAATAGTTATTTTTTATTCTAACTGTTGAAGTTTATTAGGATAAAATGTAAAAGATAGAGAAAAAAAGTCACTTTCAAATTATTTATTGACTCTATTAATATTTTAAAATAGTTTTTGTCTTTGTCAAACATTTCTCAATTAGATCCTCGTCTTTATGTTTTTGTCATATGACGAGACACTTAATTGAGAAACCTTTGAAAAGGACAGAGACTATTTTGAAATATTATCAAAATTTTCTCAATTAGATCTCTATTTCTATGTTTTTGTCACATGACAAGATGCTTAATTGAAAAACTTTTGACAAAGACAATGACTATTTTAAAATATTAATCGAGTCAGAGACTAATTTAAAAGTGATTTACATAGAGACCAATTTCATGGTTTACTCTTGTATTTTTTCATCCATAAATCATTTTATACAAAATGAAAAACACCTAAGCTTAGAAATGAGTGAATACATTTTGCCGTGGGACAGGAAAGAGAGTGAATGATGAGTGATTAGGGGTGGGAATAGGGTAGGCTGAGCTAGGCTTTTCCAAATTTTTTAAGGCCTAAGCCTGGCCTGCGGCCTGTCATAAGCTTACTTTTGAGGCTTGAGTCTGGCCTTCTGAAAGCCTGATAAGGCCTGCTAGCCTGTTTAAAAACCTATATCATATGAACATCTTTAAGTAAGCAATGTGATCTAAGTTTAAATAGACTAGCGAACTATTATATCAATTAGATTAAACTCTCTTTTAATAATCAACATGAGTTTTTAAGGAATTTTAACTATATATCGTATCATATTTCAATTCTAGTTTATAATAATACATTTGTATATGCGAAAAATTAATGTATACTAATAAGCTTAAATTACTAACGAATTTATATTTTAAGTCAAAGTACACAATATATTATAATAATAAATAATATTATTCATATTTACTTAAATAGGCCGGCCTAATAGGCTTAAGAGGCTTTTTAAATGGCATGTGGTCTGACCTTTTAAGCTAAATAGGCTTCTAAAAAAGCCTAGGTCTTCTCTATTTAAGAAAAAAGTCTGACCTGATCTGGCCTGTCGTAGGCCCCTGTAGGCCGGCCTGGCCTATTCCCATCTCTATGAGTGATATATGCGACAATTGCAATAACCCATAGATACGAGTCCATATCGCTCACAGTAAAAATGTAAAGAGTCTTTACAGCTATATAAATAAAAAGGAAGTCTTTTCATTTGTATAGTAGTAGAAGAATACTAATGAATATATAAGCTACAATTTGGTATTGGTAAAGTTTATTAAAGTTAACATGTCAACTTATATTAACTTTACCATTACTATTGTTGATTATATTAAAAACATTTATAAATATAACTTAGTAAAGTTATATTTAAAAATAATAGAGTAAACTTTTTTCTATTCCTATAAAGTGGCCTGGACGAAAGATTGCTACGCGGACCAAGATTGCTATGTGGCCCTTCGATTGAGCTAGGGTGACCCGATAGAAATTTAAGAGCTCTTTGGTCCGTTGAATGGTGGTGATATCTGGTACTTATAACACTATGATCACTCATGGTCAAGTTAATAAACGTCGTGGACGAGACTTTTTAAGGTGAGAAAAGTGTGTACCCGGTAAAAGACTATGAGTTAACCTTTATAGTGGGTGAACTAGGATTCAAGTGACCCAAAAACCCTAGCTTGAACAGTTGTTTTCTTCGACAGTTGATCGTCGTATGTTGATCCTTGTACAATGAGTGGGCCTTGTACAATCATACGGTCCTTGTATGATTTGTGGGTTGTGTATAGTCTTTCAATGTGTCTTTAGGGCAAGTCTATATAATGGTCCGTCTATGAGCCAGTGACTTAGGATGCCTTGGTCCGTTGACATATTGACCCTTGGCCTAGTACAAAACAGTTTTCAATAACTGGTGCAGTTCTAGCTGGTTTTACTTAGTTTTTGGTTTGTAGTTGTTTTAATAACTAGCTTCCGATTTAATTCATCTGTGCGATTTTAATAACATCTATCTACTATTATATACAATAAATAAAGGGGTAGGGTAGTTTGGCATGACTTACTCATTATTCCAATTATATCCTTAAACAAATTTGCTTATAAGAATGTACTGGCAGTGAGTACAATACTTCTAGAAACGGGTTTCTGTGCTGTGTTTTGGTCATGCCTCGGGAATGATCCCAAGGTTACTATTTGTAGCCTTTCTTGGGCCTACCCGGTCATGGTTTTGGGCCTAAATCGTAAAGGGCCAAAACCATGACTTGGGCGCCCTCGTAAGCTGCTGAGGGCGCCCCCAAAGGGCTATTTGTGATTGTCAAGTGGGCCCTCTGTCCTCTTGGAGGACGTCCAGCCTTATTCCCAGGGTTCACACCCTTGGTTTTGGGGTCTCAAGTCCTAGATAGTGAGATCTACGGTCCACAGCCCAACAAGCACGAGTCTTGGTACAAGGCGAAGTGATTAAACTGTTTACAGGGGGTTTGTCTATGACCTTTTGCCCAGCAAATGAGGCTTACTAGTCACGAAGCCATGTGAAAAAATTTTATGAGTACTAGCCCAACGTGGGTGTTTAAACCCTGCGTGGGTACTAGCCCAACACAGATACTAGCCCAACATGGGTACTAGCTCCATGTTTTGTTTTGAGTACCTTAGTGGGCGGCACTAGCCCTACGAGAGTGTGGGCGCCAGCCCAACAGGAATATTTATGCTAGCCCAACAAGCACAAGTCTTGGTACAAGGCGAAGTGATTAAACTGCGAGTAGCTCGCCGCGTCCTTTGGACCACGTGTTGAGGACGCCTTTTATTGGGATCCGACGGCTGGCGTGAGGCGACCGTTCGCTCTCGCTGACGTGTCCGAATCTTAGCGGTTCTCGGAAATCGTGCCAACTTAAGTGACGTCATCTGCGCGTTTTCCCAGGCTTTTCACTTTAAACTGAACGCGGATCTACTTACCCTGTCTGCACTGTTCAGCTTTGTCGTTTCTCTTTCCTTCTCCTTTCTTTTTCCGAAACGCACGTCCTTCGCCAATTGCAAACAGTTCTTAGAATCAACGCGCTCCTCCAGAATCAAATCAGTCCCTTTCTTCGTCCAGCTTTTCTTCATTCGAAACAGGTAATCCCCTTTTTAGAATTCATCCTCTGAACGTTAGCGCTTCGTTTTTTTTTTGTAATTCAAACTAGGACATGGTAGTTATCAGGGAGTGTGATGGGAATGGAAACGTACTATCTCCGGCTAACTCGGAGGAAAGGGATGCGTTATTGAGAGAGGCGGTTAGGCTTGCGAAACGATCGGACGGGACCACCGATTGGGTTGCCTTTGAAAATGCCTACTATGGCCATTCCCTTTTAGGGGAGTTTTCGAGCGACTCGAGTGATAGTGAGGAGAAAGACGATAGCGGGAACTCATCTGATTGTGTTATTCTTTCTGTTCGTCCAGGTCCCTCCTATACGAAAGAAAACCACTGTATGGCGTCCGCTAGTGATTCGGGACTAGGGGGTTCTACTAGCGAAAAGATGCGCTCGGAGTCCGTGTTTATGGATCCTGAACGAGTGGCGCTGTTCCGAAGCAAGGTTAATGTTTCTTCGACAGGATGCGAAGATGATGTGATCCTGGAGCCCTGCCGTCCTGGTGAGAAAGTTTACTTACGGATGCCAAGGAGTAGGGCCCACGAGTTTTTCTATATGTATGCGGCGGTCTTTGAAGATTTGGGCGTGAAGTATCCATTCACGCCCTTCGGAGTAACTGTCCTGAGGTGGTTAAATGTGGCGCCCTCGCAGCTTCAGCCCAACAGTTGGGCGTTCATCCGGGCCTTTGAGGTAGCGTGCGAGGGATTAGGCTTTGAGCCCTCCGCCGGGTGCTTCTTTAGCTTCTACGGTACTAAGGGGGTGGACAAATCATCTTGGGTGTCCGTTGGCGCGCACCCTGGGAAACGGTTGTTTCCACCTTATGCCTCTCATTATAAGAACTGGAGACGGACATTCCTTAGGGTGAGGGGAGGAGGGCGCGTACATAATGAATTAAAATTTCCCATCTGCTGGACGAGTTCCCCAGCTTCCATTACTGGGTTTGCTTATGAGCAGTTGAGTGCGTATGAACAAGGTGTCGTTTCCTTCCTGGACAAGATGCTGCCCATGGATATCCGGGAGTTGCTGAATAGGGAGGGAGATGTTGATAGCTTAGAGACCTATTTGCGTGAGTTGATTTCGTAACTCAGCTTGTCTAGCTTTTTGCCTTTCCCTTTATTAATTATTTGTGTATTGGCTCTGGTTTTTTGACTTGCAGAATCAATGGCGCCACTAACAGCTGCAGAGAGGAAGCAGTATTTGGCCGAGCTGAAGGCCAAAAGGTCGGGTGGGGTGGCTGACACTAGCGATTCTTCTGGGCTCATCCTCCGTAAGTCCAAAAAGAAAGCCGAGATTGTTCTTGACGCTCAACCTGAGTGTGCTGTGGACGTGGCGCAGGAGAAGACTCGAGAGGAGAAGAAAAGGAAGGCGTCGGATGGGGAGGAGGGGGTGATAAAAGAGAGGAGGTCTAAACGGGCGCATTCTCGTCCCGCCACTGAACTTACTGGTCCCAGCCGGGATGTTCGGTCTTTCTGGGACAAGGATTTTGATTACGAAGCCTACGTGAAAGAGAAGATGGTTTGCAATCCTGATGATGTGACAGCTGGGATGCAGAACCCTGTTCCTTTTGCAACTAGGGATATCGGCATGAACTGTTTGCGGTCTATTATGCTTTTGATGTCCGTTGATTGCAAATATGCGGAGTCAGTTCGTAATGGAGAAACGTTGCTGGAAAGGGTGAAGCTACTGGAGAAGGAATTACAAGAGGTTCAGGAGGGCAAGGAGAAAGAGGTCAAGGAAGCGGCGGAGGCGATGAGGGCCGAGTTCGATGAACAAATCAGTGACTTGAAGGTTGGTCATGACGCCGACTTAGCTGGGAAGGACGCGGTGATCATACGTTTGAGGAAAGAGGTTGCCTCGGGGGTTGAGAGGGAGATGGCGTTAAAGGCTGAGGTTGCGGAAGCCAAAGGAGAACTGGCGCTGTCTTTCGAGACTGGGTTTGATCGTGCGAAGGAGCAGGCCGCCTTCCTCCATCCTGAAGCTGATCTTTCGTCTATGGATTCTTTCAAGATAATTGTAGATGGTGTCCTTGTGGACGAACAATAGTCTTTGTTGTAACTTTAATTTACTTTGATCTTTAACTTTCTTGAATTTGTAACGATGCATGATTTGTACTATATTTCGTTGGTTTCGTATTCAATGACGGTGATGATAATGCTTCTTGGGCGGTAGTTATTACTTGTCTGTTTTCTCGATTTGTTTAAGATTGTCAAACCGTTGAGCTTTCCGATGTTATTGCTTTATTGAGGCATCTTATGCATGAATTCTTTTATTTTCGCGACGTTTTCGTTTTCTGCTTACGACGCCTTAGAGCCCTTTTTTAGGGTTAAGGAATTAGGTGGCGATTTTGTTTTTCGGCTCGCGACGTCTTAGAGCCCTCTTGGGGGTTAAGGAATTAGGCGGCGATCTTATTTTCGTCTCGCGACGTCTTAGAGCCCTCTTTTAGGGTTAAGGAATTAGGCGGCGATTTTATTCTCGTCTCGCGACGTCTTAGAGCCCTCTTTTAGGGTTAAGGAATTAGGCGGCGATTTTATTTTAAGCTCACGACGTCTTAGAGCCCTGTCTTTTAGGGTTAAGGAATTAGGTGGCATTTTTATTTTAAGCACACGACGTCTTAGAGCCCTGTCTTTTAGGGTTAAGGAATTAGGTGGCAACCCCTTTGGGGTTAGGCGCGCCCTTTGTGAGTTGATGTTGACTATCTCGTTTCGGCGATATCTGTGATACTGGAGTCAAACAGAGATAAGAGTAAACGGAAATTGGTGCCTCATTAAAAACCCAGCTTTCGCGGGGAAAAGAGTGCTCCCTTATTCCTCTTCGTTAATTGAAATCAAAGTACAAACAACTCAAAAGAAAATGCAAGCAAAATTTTTCAGCAGTTCGACCTTGTGTGGCTTGTTTGTAAGAAAGGTGAAGTACTCAGCTGTAGTAATGGCGTAGGTTGGCGGCATTCCAGGTTCGTGGTATCGTGTCTCCGTTCAGCTCCTCCAGCTTGTATGCTCCGTGTGCTAGTTTTTCCCTGACTCGGTATGGTCCTTCCCAGTTGGGTAGTAACTTTCCAATTCGGGTGGGCGCGACGACCTGTCTTAAGACCAAATCTCCTTCTTTCATGTCTCTTGGGATTACTTTTGAATTGTACCGGCGGGCTGCTCTTTGTTTGGCGGCGAATTCTCGGATGTGGGCGGCCTCCCGTACCTCGTCAATCATGTCTATTCCGCATAGTAAGCTCGCCTCATTAGCCTCTTCTGAGAAGTTCTCCCGGCGCCATGTTGGTGTGTCGATTTCTACAGGCAGCATAGCGTCGGCGCCGTATACCATGGTGAACGGGGTTTCCTTGGTTGTGGAATGAGGTGTCGTGTGATATGACCAGAGCACTTCATGCAATTGGTCAGCCCAAAGTCCTTTGGCGTCGTCAAGCTTCTTTTTTATGCCGTTCAAGATCACCTTGTTTGCAGATTCGGCTTGCCCGTTTGCTTGGGGGTGGATGACTGAGACAAACTTCGTCTGGATTCCGAGTTGATTGCAGAATTCTACCACCTTGGAACTGGCGAACTGGGTCCCGTTGTCAGATACTATAACTTTGGGTAGCCCAAACCTGCATATTATTTTCTTCCAGTAGAAGCGTATTACTCTGTCCGCCGTGATTTTGGCGACCGCTTCGGCTTCGACCCACTTCGTGAAGTAATCCACTCCGACTATGAGAAATTTCAGTTGTCCGGGTGCCAACGGGAATGGGCCTACAATGTCCACTGCCCACTTATGAAAAGGCCATGGGGAAAAGACTGAGGTGAGTTCGCAAGCAGGGGCGTGCTTCTTATCAGAAAACCTCTGACACTTGTCACACTTTCGTACAAAGTCTGCGCTCTCTTGGATCATTGTTGGCCAGTAGTAACCTGCTCTTAACAGCTTCGCGGCCAGGGATCGCCCGCCGATGTGGCTCCCGCATACGCCTTCGTGCACTTCTAAGAGGACGAGGTGGGTCTCGTTTTCACCTAAGCACCTGAGCAGAGGCGATGCCTTGCCTCTCTTGTATAATTTGCCAGCGACCATGCAATACTTCGAAGCCTTCTTTCGTATTTGCAGCTCTTCCTCCTCGTTTTTGGGATTAAACGCTCCCGTGAGGTATTTGATGAGGGGCGTCATCCATCCCTCCTCCTCATTCTCCACAGCGCCTACTTCCATGATCTCTGTGCTGGGGGCCGCCAGCACCTCCTGGATGACCGTTCTGTTGTTCCCCGGGCGTTTGGTGCTGGCCAGTTTGGACAAAAGGTCGGCTCTTGAATTCTGCTCTCTTGGAACGTAGATTGCCTCGAAGAACTTAAAGGTGGAGGCTAAACTGTTGACCTTTGCTAAGTATTTGATAAGTTGATTGTCCTTCGCTTGGTATTCCCCGGTAATTTGACTCGTCACCAACTGGGAGTCGCTCTTCGCCCTCAAGTTTTCCGCTCCCATCTCTTGTGCCAGCTTCATGCCCGCTACCAGGGCTTCATACTCTGCCTGGTTGTTGCTCGCCTTGAACTCAAATCTCAGCGACTGCTCTATGATTAGGCCCCCTGGACCCTCCAACACTATGCCGGCTCCACTACCCTTGAGGTTTGATGATCCGTCGACCGATAACAACCATACAAAAGGGGCGACTTCTTCCACCGGGGATGAAAATTCTACTAGGAAGTCAGCCAGGACCTGTGACTTTATGCTGCCTCTAGGAAGATATTGAATGTCATATTCGGACAATTCCACTGCCCAGGATACCATTCTTCCCGCCAGGTCTGGTTTTCCCAGCACTTGCTTGATGGGGTAGTTGGATTTGACAACAACTCTGTGTCCTTGAAAATATGGTCGCAGTTTCCTCGCTGTTGCTACCACTGCTAGAGCCAGGCGCTCTATTTTCTGGTATCTCAGTTCGGCTCCCTTGAGTACCTTGCTCACAAAATACACTGGTTTTTCACCTTCGTCAGAATCTTGCACGAGGACGGAACTCATAGCATTCTCCGATATAGATAGGTAGAGGAAAAGGACGGCGCCTGCATCTGGACGATGTAGAACTGGCGGGCTGGAAAGAAACGTCTTAATCTTTGCGAACGCATCTTCGCACTCCTCAGTCCATTGGAAAAGTTCCTTCTTCTTTATTGAGGCAAAGAAAGAGAAAGCTTTATCGCCGGCACATGATAGGAACCTGGAGAGCGCTGCGAGCCTACCCGTCAACTGCTGCACCTCCTTAATGCTAGAGGGGCTTCTCATGTTGATTATCGCCTGACACTTGTCAGGGTTTGCCTCGATACCGCGCCGGGTCAGCATGAAGCCTAGGAATTTCCCTGCGTGAACCCCAAAAGAACATTTGGCCAGGTTGAGACGCATGTTATATGCGCGAACTTGATCGAAGATCTCTTCCAGATCTTTTGCATGGCTTTTGTCATGTTTTGTTTTTACTACCAGATCGTCGATGTAGACCTCCAAATTCTTTCCGATTTGTTCTGCAAAGGCGGTGTCCATCAACCTTTGAAAGGTGGCGCCGGCGTTCTTTAAGCCGAAAGGCATAACTTCGTAGTGGTAGTTGTGGTGATTAGTCATGAAGGCCGTTTTTGGGGCGTCGAGAGGATCCATCTTTATTTGGTTGTAGCCGGAGTATGCGTCCATGAAACTCAGGGTTTGGTACCCTGACGCGTTGTCGATAAGGTGGTCAATATTTGGGAGGGGATATGGGTCTTTTGGGCAGGCGGTGTTTAGATCGGTGTAGTCGACGCACATGCGCCATTTTCCGTTAGCTTTCTTTACAAGGACGACGTTTGCCAGCCACGTAGGATACTTGATTTCACTTATGAAACGGGCGTCTCTTAACTTGGCCACCTCTTCATCTACTGCTTTCCTCCTTTCTTCGCCTAATTTCCTTTTGCGCTGAGCCACCGGCTTCACTCCTGGGCGTAAGGCGAGGTGGTGGCATACGATGGTAGGGTCGATGCCGGGCATATCTGATGGCTGCCAGGCGAACAGGTCTAAGTTTCTTCTCAAGAGATCCACTAGACTTTGTTCTTCGGCGGGATCCAAAGAAGTCCCCACCTTGGTTGTTTGATGTGGCTCCGGGCCTATTGTGATTTCCTTCAGATCCTCCGTGGGTTCAAGACGCTCGTTCTGGAATTCTTCCCTTGGATCTAAGTCGATGACGTTAACTTGCAACGCTTTGCTGTGGCTGCGAAGTTGTTGGATCTGTTGCTGTACTGCTTTCGCCGCCTCTGGGTCCATGAACAGCGATGGCGACGATGGTCGTTTTCGGGTCGGTTATCAAAGTTTAAAAATTGCGACTGAAACGTTTAATTAGAGTTAGGGGTAGGTCTAGGGCTGAATCACGGCGGATTCGAAGGTTTTGAGGTTGCTTCTGGGAGATATGGTGGATACACGGCGCTCTGATGACTCTCAGGGGCCGTGGATCGATCGTTATTCTCTGGGAGACGGTGGCTAGGTCAGTTTTACCGTAGCCCCACGGTGGGCGCCAACTGTACTGGCAGTGAGTACAATACTTCTAGAAACTAGGGTTTCTATGCTGTGTTTTGGTCATGCCTCGGGAATGATCCCAAGGTTACTATTTGTAGCCTTTCTTGGGCCTACCCGGTCATGGTTTTGGGCCTAAATCGTAAAGGGCCAAAACCATGACTTGGGCGCCCTCGTAAGCTGCTGAGGGCGCCCCCAAAGGGCTATTTGTGATTGTCAAGTGGGCCCTCTGTCCTCTTGGAGGACGTCCAGCCTTATTCCCAGGGTTCACACCCTTGGTTTTGGGGTCTCAAGTCCTAGATAGTGAGATCTACGGTCCAAAGAATGTCATATTATCCTCTAAAAAAGAATGATACACTGTTCATTTTATTGACTTAGATTAAAATTTATATTATATTTGTTATATTGTTGATGTCATTGAAAAAAAATAAGTATAATTTGTTACCATTTAAAAGTCACAAGCATCGATTGTCATAATTTAATCAAAATTTCATAAAAAAACATTATTCATAACTTACATGTGTTATATCATTGACCATATACTCGAGGTATATCATCGAAAACGGTGTGGTGGGGATTTTTTGAAAATTGGTTTATCGCAGCATCACCTTTTAATCTTTAGGTGTATGTGAAGGCAAAGTAAGAAGGGGTGATGTGGTTTCCTTGGTCGTTTGGAATGATCTCAACATGATTGTGTTGCCACACTCCAATGCAGCTGTAGGTTGTGCCAGTGTCGATGCCTATGGCTTTTCTTTTTGTTGTTGCCATGACAATTGAGAGTTTGATAGGAGAGAACAGAAGGAAAATGATGTTTTGGGCAGTGAACTGAAAATGTGGACGTGATTGTTCAAAAATTACTAGTATTTATGGGCATAGAAAATGAGTGTATTACTATCAGAAGACTATTCCAAGAAAAGTTGGGGAATGGGGGAGTGTATGGAAAATATACACAATAATTGGGCAGTGGAAAATTTGGCAGTTTCCAAAGAACTTGAATTGGGGTCCTTGATCAAGTCTTGGAATAGTGTACTTCAATATTCATTGATCCTTGATCAAGTCATTATTTCTACACATAGGAATTCATGTCAGCTGAGAGCTTGAATGTCCTCTTGACTTTCTTATTGATAGAAGTGCAAAACGCCATTGATGAACACAGAAAAGCTTGAAGGAAAGTTAGTTATAGGAGAGAGAAAGGAAAGAGAGAAAGAGAGGGAAAATATAAATTCTGAATTGTGAAATTTTCATTATGATTCTCAAGAGTAGTTACACATATTTATAGAGGCTAAGAGAAGGGGACATGTATCACTAAGTGACAGTTGTTGACAACTAACAATTGCCAAGCCTAACTGCATCAGAAGCAGAACCTTCAGACGCAGGCAAAACCTTCAGAAGCAGAAACCTTCAGACGCAGACTCTGGCTTCAGAAGCAGAATCCTTCAGACGCAGATTCTGGCTTCAGAAGCAGAATTCTTCAGACACAGACTCTGACTAGAATTCTTATTCTAACATTCCCCCTTCAAACTGAGGGTGTCACAAACCCTTAGTTTGTCTCTAAGATATATAAACCTTGTTGTGGATAGAGGCTTGGTGAGGATGTCTGCCCACTGGTCTTGAGCAGGAACATGGCAGACTTGCAAGCTTTTATTCATGACCTTCTCTCTGACAAAAAAGATGTTCAACTCCATGTGCTTTGTTCTGGAATGAAGCACTGGATTATGAGCAAGTGAAACAGCACTCAAGTTATCACAATAAACTTGAGGCACCTTGACTGGAACTCTGAGTTCTTTGAGTAAGGACTACATCCATAGGATTTCAGCAGAAGTCTGAGCCAGACTTCTGTACTCAGCTTCAGCACTGGATCTGGCCACTAGAGTCTGCTTCTTGGCCCACCAGGAGACTAGATTAGGACCAAGATAGATGCAGGCACCTGATGTGCTTCTTCTGTCATCATGATCAGATGCCCAATCAGCATCACAAAATCCTGTAAGAGATATAGGTTCATTTTTTGGAGCAGGAACAATCAGCAGACCATGATTGAGTGTACCCTGAAGATATCTAAGAATTCTCTTCACTGCCTTCCAATGATCCTCAAGAGGAGCTGATAGGAACTGGCACACTTTGTTCACTGAGTAAGAGATCTCAGGTATAGTGATAGTAGCATATTGAAGAGCGCCCACTATAGATCTGAAGTAAGTGGGATCAGACACAGGGCTTGACCCGTACTTGGAAAGTTTAGTGCTAGAAGCCATTGGAGAGGCTATATTATTTGCATTATCCATGTTGGCCTTGGTGAACAAATCTCTTATGTATTTAGTTTGAGAGAGAAGAAGAGAGCCAGAACTGGAGTGATGAACTTCAATGCCAAGAAAGTAGTCCAGGTTACCTAAATCTTTTAGAGAAAATTCTGAGTTTAATTTCTGAACAAGTTGCTGAATTAAACTATGTGAGCTGCCAGTGATGATTATATCATCAACATATACCAGAAGAAAGGTACTATGATTATTTGCATGCAAGGTGAATAAAGAGGGATCACATCTGCTAGCAATAAACCCCAGCCTAACTAAAGCAGCCTTTAACCTTTAAAACCAGGCTCTAGGAGCCTGTTTTAAACCATACAAGGCTTTGTTTAGTCTGCAGACTAGGGAAGGGTCATGTTGTTCATAGCCAGGAGGTTGAACCATGTAGACTTCTTCATTGAGAAACCCATTAAGAAAGGCATTATTCACATCAAGTTGCTGAATAGGCCACTGATTAGTAACAGCAAGGGTTAGAACAGTTCTAACAGTGACAGGTGTCATACCCCATTTTTTGACTCATATTTTTCTTTGTTTATTATCTTTTTATTATTTATTATTTCATTATAATTTTCAATTTCTTATTACCTTTTATTATTTCATCTTTGTTGTTGGATTTTTATTTATTAATATTTATCACCATTAGCATTACTATCATTTTTATTAATATTATCATTATCATTATTATTATTAATACTATTGTTATTTGTCTTTTTCATTAATAATATTATTATTATCTTTTTATCAATGTTTTATTATTATTATTTACTATTATTATCATTATTTTTAATTACTAATATTATTATCTTTTTCATCATTTATTATTATTATTATCATCTTTATTACTATTATCATTACTATTTTTGTTTCCATTATCACTTTCATTATTACCATTACTATTATCATTATTGGTTTTTATTTATTTTATTTTAAAGAAAATACAAAAAAAAAAAGGGGAGTTCGCAGAGCAAAGTCACCATCGCTCTGCGAACTCTGCGATTTTTTTTTTCAGATTTTTGATTTCTTTGATTTATCTCTTTTTTTTTCATTATAGTTATTATTATCATCATCCATTGTTATTATCATCATTATTGTTATCAATTGTGGCTGATTGGATCCAACAAAACAAAGAATTGAAGCATGTGCCATTAAAGCCAATGTGAGAAGGTTTTTCTTCCAAGCCAAGCAAGTTGGCTGCCCTTGGGCAGCTCTTATCCCTCCCAATTGACCTGCCACTGACCCTGAGCTTGTCAGCCAGCTGCTTGCTCATTTTTCTTCCTGTTTTCTCCACCAAAACCAGTCAAACACAGCTGCACTTCACTTGCCCAAAAGCTGTTTGTGCTGCCCTGTTTTCAGCTGTCTTCCTCCTTCTTCACACCAGCCCACATGTTCCCTTTTGTTTTCCCCCAACCTCTGCACATTACAGTGCACGTTTTTCTTGCTTGACTCTTCAGGATTGCAAGGATTGATCCCAAGAACAGCCCAATTGCAAGCAGCCCTGTTTTTCAGATTTTCATCATCATTGCTATCCAAATCAGCTTCATTAATGGCTGATTTTGGCCAAAGTCTTGACCAAGGTTGCAAGGCAATGTCACCTCTTCACTTTTGCATTAAATGCAAAGCAAGATAGCCTGGTTTTAGCCCACAAAACAGCTGGATTCTAGAGATTTTCATCATTGCAATAGATTTCATTTTTTGCCTATAAAAGGAATGCAAGGCATAAGGATTGAAACACCTAAGAGAGTTGGAATTACAGCATTTTGAGAGTAGAAAAATAGTTCATACACAGACTTCAAACCTTCAAAACATCATACAAAGAGTGAGAGATAGTAGCCAAACACTAGTGTTATTATCATCCATAAACCTCCAACATTCCAACCTTTGCAAAATCACAATCCTTCAAGTCCTTCTCCATTCTCTTGCCACTCAAGCCTTGCTAGGAGTTCTAAGCAGCTTCTGAACAGAAGTTCAGAAGCAGCTTCTGAGTTCAATTTTTCGCAGAGTTCGCAGAGCAAAGTCATGGTCGCTCTGCGACCATGACAGAACTTGGGTTCGCAGAGCCAAGTTCAGGTTGCTCTGCGAAAGTTGCAGAACTCAGAACCTGAGTTCAGGCTTCCAAAGGCCAATTTTTTGAGGTTCTAACTAATGATTCAGAACCTAAGAGGGTTAAAACTCATTTTTGTTCAAACCATACCAAGTTTTTTGCATGATGTTGGAAACTTCACAAGTTTTGAGCAATGAATCTTGAGTAACTTGCGAAACAAGTTACGTTTATTAAACTTTCAAAATCAAGCTTGAGCAATAAGCTAAGTTCATTATTTTCAAAACTAAACTTGAACAACAACTTTGTTCATGATTTTCAATCAAAACATGAACTTGAGCCGAACTTGCTCACCTTTTAAAACCAAAGTCAAACTTGAGCCGAATTTGTGCATTTTCCAAACTTATGCATATTTTCATGAATTTGTTCATCTTTCAAACTTGAATAACACTTGTTCTTGAGTTCCAATAACTTAAGCAACAAGCTATGTTCATGATTTTCAATAAACTTGAACAACAAATTTGTTCATGATTTTCAACAACTTTTCTTTAAGTTTTTAACCAAGTGTTTTGTTTCCTTTGAGATTTCTTTGAGTTTCAACAAAACAAAAACTTGAATGAAAAAGGAATGGTTTGACGTATGTCTCTCCATTCCCCGATTGCACGAATGCTTGGCGTATGTCTCGTTGTTCGGGCAATCGTCATTCCATTTTCAACGCGTCCAACGCGCTTAACCCTTTTATTGGTCCTTCGTGACTAATCCAACCATTCTTTGGTCCCCCGTGACCATTTTAAACTTTTCTTGGCCCTCGTGGTCAATTCAAACTTTTTCACGCCTTTGCTCTTTTCAAACGGACATCATCGCCTTAGTGCGAGTCCGTCCTTTTTCATTTAAACCTTTTTTCACGCCCGAGCGCGTTTTCAAACGGATACCATCGCCGAGTGCGAGTCCGTCTCTTTTTTATCAAATCGTTTTTACCTTTTTTAAGCTACCCTCATAACGGTAGTAGGTAAAACTTTTTATCGGTCTTTATTAAGCTATCCACATAACGATAGTAGACCACATTCCCCTTTCAACCAAACTTTTTCGCTCGGGCGCGATCAAATCTTTTTCACAATTAAAATCAATCAACATACAAACTTTTTCTACCCAAAGAACTACGTAAGCTTTGAATTCTCCATCGCACCCGGAGATACGTAGGAGCAGGATTCATATCTTGTCAAGCCCTTTAATAAAAAACTTTCTTTTTTCCCCTTCATCATATTTTCTTTTTCCTTTTTAATATATTCAAGCATGCAAGCAAAACGATAAACACTTTAAGCCTAAGCTAACTAGGAGGTTCCCGTTGAGTACAACGGATGTGAGAGGTGCTAATACCTTCCCCTCGCATAATCGACTCCCGAACCCAAAATCTCTAACATTAAGGTAATTTCGAACTTTTTTCCTTTTTTCCCCGAAAAATTAAAAGTTCAGTCGTGATTTAAAATTAGTGATTCAACGCTTGT
This sequence comes from Medicago ruthenica, assembly GCA_018208015.1. Classification (NCBI taxonomy): domain Eukaryota; kingdom Viridiplantae; phylum Streptophyta; class Magnoliopsida; order Fabales; family Fabaceae; genus Medicago; species Medicago ruthenica. The sequence continues at coordinate 10,648,505 of CM031372.1, forward strand.
CAATAGCTTGATATCCGAAATTCGACGCGACAACAGGCTTAACAACTGGAGAAAAGGTTTCATTGTAGTCAAATTATGGCTTCTGATGAAATCCTTTAGCTACTAATCTTGCCTTGTACTTGCTAATAGACCCATCTGGATTCTCTTTGAGTCTAAAGACCCACTTGCAGCCAATAGCTTGTCTGTTAGGAGGTAACTGAACAAGACTCCCAAGTGTTGTTATGCAACAAAGCATCATATTCAGCTTGCATAGCTTGGTGGCATTTTGGATCCTTAATGGCCTGTTTATAACTTGTTGGTTCAAACTGAGTTAGCAGCAGGGTAGGATGCAACTTAGGTCGCACAATACCAAGTTTACCTCTGGTCCTCATAAGGTGAGTGTTGTTAGGATTAATTCTATGAGGAACAACAGGTGGAGACACAGAAGAGGAGCTACTGGAGCCAGATGTAGACTCAAATGGGTTGGAAACAGAATGAGAAGGAGAGATAAGAGAAATGGGAGAAACAACAAGCATAGTGTCACTAGGAACATGTGAGTCAGGGACAGAAGCAGCAAAATTTTGAGAGGGAGACTGTTAAGGAGTCATAAGAAAATCAGAGGAAGCATGTTGTGATGGTGCAAAGCTCATAGGGGAACTAGGTGGAGGAGTAACAGAGGATGCACCTGAGGTTGGGATGGAAGAAGTGGGAGTAGGGAGAAAGGTGGACAAGGTAGGTGGGTCAGGTTGCACACACTGATGAGAGGGAGAGGGAAACAACTCTGGATAAGGAAATCTTAGTTCATTGAAAACTACATCTTTAGAGATAAATATTCTGACAGTGGAGTCAAGGCATTTGTATCCTTTATGAGAAGAAGAATAGCCTAGAAAGATGCATTCCTTTGAGTGAAAATCAAGTTTTTGAGTGTTATAAGACCTCAGAAAAGGGAAGCATGCACATCCAAAGCTTTTCAGAAATTTGTAATCAGGGAATTGTAAATGGAGTTTAAAGAATGGTGACTGGTTGTTTAAAGTGGAGGTAGGCATTCTGTTGATCAGGTATGTGGCAGTAAGAAAGGCATGATCCCAGAAAGACAAGGGCATTTTAGCATGAGTGTCGCGGTGATTTTCGGAGACCAAGCTATTGATTAGCGTTGACTCACTAATTTTATTTCACGACTGAACTTTTAATTTTTCAAAAGAAAATGGAAAAAAGTTCTAAATTACCACTTTTTTAAAGATTAGGGTTCGGGGGTTAGTTACGTTTAGGGAAGGTGTTAGCACCCTAAACGTTCGTAGTACTCTACGAGAACCTCTTGATTTTATTTATTTATTTTGGCGATAACTTGCTTATATGTTTTTTTTTAAAGAAAAGAAGGAATTAGAGTAGTGAGAAAAAATTGTTTTTTTATTTTTTATGATTTGGAAGGACAAGGTCCTTTGCCTACGTACCCGTGAGGGATCAAAACCTCGTAGTTCGGGGTAAAAATGACGGTTGATTTGTTTTGTATTTTTTATTGGTTTTTAAAAAGTTTTAAAAATAAAGGCCAAGTGGCAAAATGAAATTGGTCTGTGTTTTTTTATTTTGAAAATGATTCAAGTGTTATTAAAGTAGATTAATGGTTATTTAAAGAAAATAAAAGAGAAAAAAGGACACTTGATTGAAAATCAAGGTTTGTTTATGAAAATATTTTTTGTGATTTTTATTATTTGCATGTTTTTTGTTTTTTGATAATGAACTTAAGACTAAAAACATAACTAAAAAGCTAAACGCGAGGAAATTTCGTGGTGACGTTGGATCACCACGAAACCCTTTTAAATTAAACTAACCTAGTATTTTTTGTATTTTTTTTCTTTTGTAAAGCGAAAAAAAATAAAAAATAAGACATAAAGCAGAATAAATAGAGTGTGGGTGTCAGTGCATATTCTCATTTATATTTACATTGTACCTAAATACATTCTAATAAAATGGAATAAAAAAAACAAAATGATAAACAAAAAAAACAAAATTGCAAATGCATTAAAATAAATATGCTAAGAATAAAAAGAAAAATAAAAATGCATGAAATAAAAGGAAAATAAAAAAGATAGAAGTGCATGATGTGCTAAAAATAAAGGCAATAAAATAAAATGCATGAACTTAAATAACAAAAAAGTCTAAAAATAAAATGCAAGGATAGATAAAAAGAAATAAAAAAAAATAAATAAGAAAGGAAAGGGGGGTGCTGGGAGTAAAAAGGGGGGTTCAGGAAGTAAAGGGAAGAAGGAAGTCAGAAAGAGGACTGGGACGTGTACTGGGCCTGAGGGAGAAAAGAAAACCGGACCGGTTCGGTCTAAGAGAACCGAACCGGTTCGGTGTCTATATAAAACAAAATGGCCGGTTTTTATTCATTTTCAAAACTCTTTCTCTCTCTTCTCCCCTTCCTCTCTTCACTCCTCTCTAAAGCTTAGCCACCAGAAAAAAACCTCCGGCGTGGTGGTTGGCCGGCGGCGCCACCGTGCCGGAGCAAGTTTTGTTCCTTTTTTTTAAAAAAACATAGTTTTCAAGACCCTCTCCTCTTTCTCTTTTCGAATCCGCCCCCCAAACAAACAAAACGAGGCCGAGGAAACCTAGATCTAAAACAAAAAAGCGGGGATTACCTTTTGTTTATGGTGTTTTTCGGTTTAAAAGGTTGGATTGGGTTCAGTTTTGGGCTTTTAGTGGTGGTGGAGGGAGAAAAGTGTGGCTGTGTTGGTGGTTTAGGGGGGGTGGCCACGGCTTTGGGTTGAGGAGGAGTGTGTGGGTTTGCGGTTTTGGCTGTGCATGAGTGGATTGAGGGAGTGGTGGCGCGGCCGTACTGTTTTGCTTGTGTTTAGGGAGGAGGTGTTTTGGTTTTATGATGATAGTGGCTGGTCGTGAGTGGATTGAGGGAGTGGTGGCGCGGCCGTACTGTTTTGCTTGTGTTTAGGGATGAGGTGTTTTGGTTTTATGATGATAGTGGCTGGGCGTGAGTGGATTGAGGGAGTGGTGGCTCGGCCGTACTGTTTTGCTTGTGTTTGTGGTAGCGTGTGCTGATTGGGGGCCGTGGGTTGTTGTTGGTGAGGCCGTGAGTGGCTGTACGTGAGTTAGGTGGTTGTACGGTTTGGTGTTTGGTGACTGGTTGGTTGTGTGTGTGTGTGTGTTTCTGAGTTTTCCTGTTGGATTATCGTGTTCCCCCCCTTTTTGCTGATGAGTGACTGACTCTAATATACACTAATTTGTCATCACTGTCCATAAAGGACAATGAATGGCAGCTTAAATGACAAATTAAAACAAAATAAATATTAACAAAGTCTCCTCAAAAGAGGTCAGCTGTTTAAAAAGGTAAGTAAATAAAAGGAAGAAAAATAAATAATAAAAATGCTAAATAAAATAACGATAAAAATATTTAAAAGAATAAAAATAAAGATAGAAATAATAATAAAAAACAAAAAGATGGACCCGGACGAAATTAAAAAAATGAGGTATTTTAAAATACCTCTTTGTCGAAATTTCGTCTGAGACGACAAAAATTTCCGAACTAAAAAGACGAGTAAAAATAAATTTTAGGTCAAAAATTGGGGTATGACAGATTCCCCTATTTAAGTCTCTTCGTCCAGAGATTTGAAGATAAAATCTTCGATTCGGCTGGTCGAAGGGACTTAAATACAGAGTACGCCAATTTTGGACCTAAAAAAAAACAATGAGATGCTCATGATGCAAATGCAAGACGACGAAGATGACCTGACCGGGGGTAAAACAAAACCAAAGGATACCCGAGTTTGTTAAAGCAAGGGATCCGACTCCAATGGGGAATAACATGATTTCACTGGGGAAGGAGTTGTCTACTATCGCACTAATTCAGAACGATAGCCCAACAAAGACAAAGACCGATGTTACCTACTATCGTGTAAATGATAGCTTAAAAAAGGTAAAAGAAGGAGACACTGCCTACTATCAACAAAGATGATAGCTTAAAGAAGACAGATGACATGTATTACCTACTATCGTGTATTGATAGCTTAAAAAAGGTAATAGAAGGAGACATTGTCTACTATCAACAAAGATGATAGCTTAAAGAAGACAGATGACATGTATTACCTACTATCGTGTCATGACGACATGATAAAAGATAAATGTCAGCTGCTCGGGATGTAGCCGAACTTGCCACTGACGACATGATAAAAGATAAATGTCAGCTGCTCGGGATGTAGCCGAACTTGCCACTGACGACATGATAAAAGATAAATGCCAGCTGCTCGGGATGTAGCCGAACTTGCCACTGACGACATGATAAAAGATAAATGTCAGCTGCTCGGGATGTAGCCGAACTTGCCAGTGACGACAGGATAAAAAGATAAATATCAGCTGTTCGGGATGTTGCCGAACTTGCCACTGACGACAGGATAAAAAGATAAATGTCAGCTGCTCGGGATGTAGCCGAACTTGCCACTGACGACATGATAAAAGATAAATGTCAGCTGCTCGGGATGTAGCCGAACTTGCCACTGACGACATGATAAAAGATAAATGTCAGCTGCTCGGGATGTAGCCGAACTTGCCACTGACGACAGGATAAAAGATAAATGTCAGCTGCTCGGGATGTAGCCGAACTTGCCACTGACGACAGGATAAAAGGATAAATGTCAGCTGCTCGGGATGTAGCCGAACTTGCCACTGACGACAGGATAAAAGGGTAAATGTCAGCTGCTCGGGATGTAGGCGAACTTGCCACTGACGACAAGATAAAAAGGTAAATGACAGCTGCTCGGGATGTAGCCGAACTTGCCACTGACGACATGATGGTAAAAGGTATGCACAAGCTGTTCATTAAAGAACTGTCACTTGGCGAAAAGAGGGTGACATTTTTGGACCAGACGCACTGGGGATGACACTTGGGGAAAAAGAGTCACAAATTGTTCATGATTGATTGACACGAAAAGCAAGATTCAAGGTGGTTAATGCAACCATGTATTGAATGATGTTATGTGCATGTTGTGTATGCATGAATGTGTATATGCATGAATGTACGAATGTATGTATGACAATACGACTTGTATGATTGTATGAAGGATTGACTCGTATGATTGTATGACCGATGAACTTGATGAGACAAGACTGGACAGGTAAGATGGAAAGTGGACCGACGGCGCAGTACAAACACTCTGCAAACTTCATTGGGAATGATGCCATTGGGAACATATCACAACATTGACGGGGTAAAACCCGATGTATGCAACAACTGGTGGGGAGTAAACACTTCCTGGGGGAATCGTGCTAATCCATAGACCTGGCAGAAGAACTGGTGTTTCTGTGGTCATGCTTTTTATTTTTCTTTTTGAACCCCTAACTTTTGCCTGGACCGCCCTTTCGGGTTTTCAGTCCACCGGGAATATATTCTTTTTTGTATACCCCTAATTTTTGCATGGACCGTCCTTTCAGGTTTTCGATCCACCGGGAATGTGTTCTTTTGTATGCCCCTAATTTTTGCCTGGATCGCCTTTTCAGGTTTTCGATCCACCGGGACACTCATTTTTGCCTAAGCCGCCCTTTCGGGTTTTCGACCTACCGAGCTCTTTTCCTTTTCTTTTTCTTTTCTTTTTTTTTTAAGCAATTGACCATGTTTAACCTGCAGAGTCTACCCGTTCTTGGGACAGATGTTGACGCGCACTTCACTTATTCATGAGTTCAGAGAGAATGTGTTTGTTGTTTATGCTTTCCAAAAATAAAAAGATTTATAACTTTTTTGAAAAATATTTTACTTCAAGTACTACCATCAAAAATAGAAGAAATTTTATAAACCGAATAAATGGGAATTCCAAATAAAAGGCACAGGCTCAAATTCATTTAACAGAGTGGTGGCCCGCCAATGGCGTGGCTCCACGGATTTCACAAAGTTTGGAAAATGGTAAATATAAGGGGAAGGTACATTGAACACAATAACCACTATTCTCCCTAACAACTTTGAATTCCACCATTTGGATGCTTCAGATTCAGAGTCTCTTTGACTGCTAATGTGCCCCAAGTGAGACTTGGCCAACCCGCTGCAGTTACTTTGTCTTTTGATCCTTAATTTTTGCATAGATCGCCCTTTCGGGTTTTTGACCTATCAGGACGATTATTTTTCTGTTTTAAGTCTCTAATTTTTGCCTGGACCGCCCTTTCGGGTTTTCAGTCCACCGAGACGCTCATTTTTGCCTAAGCCGCCCTTTCGGGTTTTCGACTTACCGAGCTGTTCTTTTGTTTTTAGACAAAGTATTTCTTGACTGCATCGGCATTCACAGGACGGGGAAGCTCATCACCATCCATAGTCGTAAGAGTCGTTGCACCACCGGAGAACGCTCTCTTGACGACATATGGGCCTTCATAATTAGGCGTCCATTTGCCCCTGGAATCCGGTTGAAAGGATACAATCTTTTTGAGCACAAGGTTTCCTTCTCGAAATTCACGGGGACGAACCTTCTTGTCAAAGGCTTGTTTCATCCTCCTTTGATATAGTTGTCCATGACACAAGGCACCCATGGGTTTTTCTTCAATCCAGTTCAGCTGATCATACCTACTTTGACACCATTCAGCCTGAGACAACTTGGCTTCCATCAGAACTCTCATTGACGGGATCTCGACTTCCACAGGGAGCACTGCTTCGATGCCGTAAACTAAAGAGAAAGGGGTTGCCCCTGTTGAAGTGCACACTGAGGTACGGTACCCATTCAAAGCATACGGTAACATGCCAGTCCTGTAAGTGGCTACCATTTTCTGCACTATCTTCTTGATGTATTTTTCTTTTTTTTTGTTTTGTTTTTCTTTTGTTATTGTTTTTTCTTTTTTTTTTTGCAGCTTCAATGACACCATTCATCTGGAATTTTATCAGGAATACTGTAATGGGCAGTTCCTCGGAAACCAAGTTAATCACTTCCAGTGCTTTTCATGAGGCTGAATGACCTTCTTTTCATACACTAATAACCGCGAGATCTCATCGGGAATCTCTTCATCTTCCTCCTCTTCAGCTTCGTAGACAAGGAACTCAAAGTCGGGAGAGAGCATAGGGTTATAGTGTTCAACGGATTTATTGATGTTCAGTCTACATATGATTGATGATTGATTTTAGAAAATGAGTGAAAAATGCAGACCTTTTGAAATTGATAACATAAAATATTTTTTGGGTTTTTTGTGTTTACCATTTTCCAGAAAAAGCAAAGAATAAAAAGACATAGTCGGGGACAAAACGACTTTTTATTTGATGATGGGAATGCATGAGCAAAAAGCCCTACACAATTTCACTTTCGTCTCGGGCGAAACGAAAGGTTTTTTTGAAAAGACAAGACAACGAAAACACATTACTTGGACCCATGAGTAACTGAGGGAATGTCAACAGCGACCCAATTGCGGCAAATCCCTCCTTGTGTTTGAACGACCACACCCATTTTCTCTCTTTTGTCTGCACGAGTGTTGTAGGTGCGAGTGGGTTTGTAATGAATGCGCCGGACCACTTTCTTTGACTGCGGTAGATTGACCTTTTTGTGATGAAACAAAGGATGAGACTCGATTTGGAAACTATGAATGCAGTATGATGCATGATTATGCGTATGCAAAAAAGAAGGGTTTGTTATCGAAGGAATTGTCGAAGTAATTGTAAACATCATAGTTCGAAAATTCATTTAGTAATAAAATATTACAAATGATCCCCTTTTTAGGAACAAAGCCAAGGGATATGCTCAAAAGTTTATCAATAGAAATCTTGAAAAAGCCCCAATATTTCAAACTCGAGGATGCCAAGTGATCTCTCATAACGAGCTTTAAAAGTCCTCCGGACTAGTCACTAAAGATCCTAGCTTCCTTAAGTTTGTCAAATCCGGGCTTTTGGAGTTATACTTCTAAGTGTTCCTCTTTGTGAAGTTCATTCCTACGATGTTTACAACAAAACTTGTCTAAGTCCTTCGATACTTGATGAAAAAAATGTTTATGAATGAATGCATGCATGCATTTTTTTTTTAGGCAAAAAGAAAATATAATAAATAAAAAAAAGTACAAAAGACTGGAGGATGTAAACCTGACCCACTTATATCGAACAAAAGTGCAAAACAACCCATAAAGGGAATACAACCAATATCAAACTACACTATTTAGGAACAACCCTAACGGGTATATAACAAAATAAACGGAGAACAGAGAGCTGAAGAGAACAACCTCATTCACCATAGGCACAATCTGGCGAACCCAACGCGGGGCATGAAACCAAATTGCAAAAAAAAGTGGTGTATGAGCATTCTCTCCATATCAATGAAGTGCATTCCTCCGTATCAAAACTGGCACATGAAACTTTCCGCCAACACGAAAACAAAACAGATCCACGAACCCACCACTTCCTGCGACGAAACGTCCGCAACAAGTTAACGGCCACAAACTGACCTAAATCAACCAGACCGCAAAGTCGTAGCCCTTTCGAGCAATATAGTACGAAGTCCTGTCCAAAGTTGAAGGAATTAAACCCACAGCTTCAAAGGAGATCGAACTGTCGGAACCAGGACAAAATCAAAGATTCAGCCCTCTTTGAATAGAGCATGACGACAGGGTGTGGCTTCCACCAATCAACCGTCGTTTTCAACAAAACAACACCCATATCTAACCCACAACCAAAGTTGCAGATCAAACCTCAAACCCATCTAACCAAAGTTGCATGGTTATGCTAAAGAGCGGAGAAAATATGGTGAGGTTAAGTTCATAATGTTGGAGTCAAGGGTAAACACGCCATTTGGTAAGGACTATGGTTTCATATGTACATGTATCACGGGTTCTACCAAGTTCCCAAAGTCATCGACCACTTCTGAATATTGTCGGATTACGGGACTACTCTCGGTCCAACAACGTTCGTAGGAAAGTCTCGTTTGAGTGTAGTATCGCGTATCAACCAATTCAAGACTACTCTTGATTAGCCACCGCACTACGTCCTAAAAGGCCAAGATGGGTTAAAGGTAACTCTAAAGGTCCTCAACTCCATAGGTCACTTAAAAATAACAATGTCAAACACGACTACTCATGTCGACATGGTATTACCTTTAAGAGACCTCCATTGAGTGGGGTTATATCACATGTACCAAAACCCAAGACTACTCCTGGTATGGCACTTTGATTATACCACCATCCTATCTTATGTTTTCCCTCAAGTCCGGGTGTAGGACTTATCTCACCCCTCACGCAAAAGGGAAAAAAACATATGCACATATTTACACTTTTATTTTTATTTTAAGCAAGTTATAGCACAAAATAATTAAATAAATTCAAGTTAGGCTCAACCCTCTTAGGGAATCCCCAGTGAAGTCGCCATTTCTGTCGCGGTGATTTTCGGAGACCAAGCTATTGATTAGCGTTGACTCACTAATTTTATTTCACGACTGAACTTTTAATTTTTCAAAAGAAAATGGGAAAAAGTTCTAAATTACCACTTTTTTAAAGATTAGGGTTCGGAGGTTAGTTACGTTTAGGGAAGGTGTTAGCACCCTAAACGTTCGTAGTACTCTACGAGAACCTCTTGATTTTATTTATTTATTTTGGCGATAACTTGCTTATATGTTTTTTTTTTAAGAAAAGAAGGAATTAGAGTAGTGAGAAAAAATTGTTTTTTTATTTTGTATGATTTGGAAGGACAAGGTCCTTTGCCTACGTACCCGTGAGGGATCAAAACCTCGTAGTTCGGGGTAAAAATGACGGTTGATTTGTTTTGTATTTTTTATTGGTTTTTAAAAAGTTTTAAAAATAAAGGCCAAGTGGCAAAATGAAATTGGTCTGTGTTTTTTTATTTTGAAAATGATTCAAGTGTTATTAAAGTAGATTAATGGTTATTTAAAGAAAATAAAAGAGAAAAAAGGACACTTGATTGAAAATCAAGGTTTGTTTATGAAAATATTTTTTGTGATTTTTATTATTTGCATGTTTTTTGTTTTTTGATAATGAACTTAAGACTAAAAACATAACTAAAAAGCTAAACGCGAGGAAATTTCGTGGTGACGTTGGATCACCACGAAACCCTTTTAAAATTAAACTAACCTAGTATTTTTTGTATTTTTTTTCTTTTGTAAAGCGAAAAAAAATAAAAAATAAGACATAAAGCAGAATAAATAGAGTGTGGGTGTCAGTGCATATTCTCATTTATATTTACATTGTACCTAAATACATTCTAATAAAATGGAATAAAAAAACAAAATGATAAACAAAAAAAACAAAATTGCAAATGCATTAAAATAAATATGCTAAGAATAAAAAGAAAAATAAAAATGCATGAAATAAAAGGAAAATAAAAAAGATAAAAGTGCATGATGTGCTAAAAATAAAGGCAATAAAATAAAATGCATGAACTTAAATAACAAAAAAGTCTAAAAATAAAATGCAAGGATAGATAAAAAGAAATAAAAAAAATAAATAAGAAAGGAAAGGGGGGTGCTAGGAATAAAAAGGGGGGTTCAGGAAGTAAAGGGAAGAAGGAAGTCAGAAAGAGGACTGGGCCGTGTACTGGGCCTGAGGGAGAAAAGAAAACCGGACAGGTTCGGTCTAAGAGAACCGAACCGGTTCGGTGTCTATATAAAACAAAATGGCCGGTTTTTATTCATTTTCAAAACTCTTTCTCTCTCTTCTCCCCTTCCTCTCTTCACTCCTCTCTGAAGCTTAGCCACCAGAAAAAAACCTCCGGCGCGGTGGTTGGCCGGCGGCGCCACCGTGCCGGAGCAAGTTTTGTTCCTTTTTTTAAAAAAAAAACATAGTTTTCAAGACCCTCTCCTCTTTCTCTTTTCGAATCCGCCCCCCAAACAAACAAAACGAGGCCGAGGAAACCTAGATCTAAAACAAAATAGCGGGGATTACCTTTTGTTTATGGTGTTTTTCGGTTTAAAAGGTTGGATTGGGTTCAGTTTTGGGCTTTTAGTGGTGGTGGAGGGAGAAAAGCGTGGCTGTGTTGGTGGTTTAGGGGGGGGTGGCCACGGCTTTGGGTTGAGGAGGAGTGTGTGGGTTTGCGGTTTTGGCTGTGCGTGAGTGGATTGAGGGAGTGGTGGCGCGGCCGTACTGTTTTGCTTGTGTTTAGGGAGGAGGTGTTTTGGTTTTATGATGATAGTGGCTGGTCGTGAGTGGATTGAGGGAGTGGTGGCGCGGCCGTACTGTTTTGCTTGTGTTTAGGGAGGAGGTGTTTTGGTTTTATGATGATAGTGGTTGGGCGTGAGTGGATTGAGGGAGTGGTGGCGCGACCGTACTGTTTTGCTTGTGTTTGTGGTAGCGTGTGCTGATTGGGGGCCGTGGGTTGTTGTGGGTGAGGCCGTGAGTGGCTGTACGTGAGTTAGGTGGTTGTACGGTTTGGTGTTTGGTGACTGGTTGGTGTGTGTGTGTGTTTCTGAGTTTTCCTGTTGGATTGTCGTGTTCCCCCCCTTTTTGCTGATGAGTGACTGACTCTAATATACACTAATTTGTCATCACTGTCCATAAAGGACAATGAATGGCAGCTTAAATGACAAATTAAAACAAAATAAATATTAACAAAGTCTCCTCAAAAGAGGTCAGCTGTTTAAAAAGGTAAGTAAATAAATGGAAGAAAAATAAATAATAAAAATGCTAAATAAAATAACGATAAAAATATTTAAAAGAATAAAAATAAAGATAGAAATAATAATAAAAAACAAAAAGATGGACCCGGACGAAATTAAAAAAATGAGGTATTTTAAAATATCTCTCTGTCGAAATTTCGTCTGAGACGACAAAAATTTCCGAACTAAAAAGACGAGTAAAAATAAATTTTAGGTCAAAAATTGGGGTATGACAATGAGCAAGTAAAGTGAGGCCAGTTTCAACTATGTGCCTGTGTTACCTCTCAACAGACCCATTTTGGTGATGTGTGTGGGGACAGGTGAATCTATGTATGATTCCTTGGTCATTAAGAAATTTGGTAAAGGGGCGAAATTCACCACCACCATCAGATTGAACACTTTTAATTTTGTGATTAAGTTGTAGTTCAATCATAGTTTGGAAATTTTGAAAAGTGGATAAGGTATGAGATTTTAGTTTTAAGGGGTAAATCCAAGTAAAACGTGAAATGGCATGAACAATTGTGAGAAAATATGAGTATCCACAAGAGGACTCAACAGGTGCAGGTCCCCACAAGTCACAAAACACAAGTTTAAGGGGCTTTGTGTAGGTAGTAGTGGAGGTAACATAAGGTAACCTATGAGATTTACCAAGACAACATGAAGAGGAAAAAGCAGACAAAGTTTTATTAGGAATAGTAACATTACAGAGTTTCAGTACATTCCTAAGGACCTCATAGTGAGGATGGCCTAGCCTGCTATGCCATATACCATACAAAGATGAACTATGACTGTTTGAAGAAACAGGTGGAGAACAGACAATATTATTACATTGAAAAGTACCAAATTGTAAACTAGAAGGATTTCATATGGAAGAGAACAAGTTATTCTTGCTGCAAGCTAGATTGGGAGTGGGACCCTGGGAGGAGAGAGCAGGAGACTGAGGATGAACTGGTAAAGACCATCACTGCCAAGAAGACCTTTCAAGAGAACTTTAGAAGAACCCTGACATTTAACAAAACACTCATTAGGATGAAATTCAAAGTAAACATTGTTATCCCTAGCAAATTGACTAACACTGACCAAATTCTTAGTTATGGAAGGAACAAGAAGTAAATTATTGAGTTTTAAAGTGGTTTGAGGTTGGAGAGGTGAAGGAAAACTCATAGAACCAACAGAAGTTATAGACAGACCTTGTCCATTACCAACATGAACTTAATCAGAACCTGAAAGTGACACTGCATCCATCAAGTTTCCAGCATCAGGTGTAACATGGTGAGTGGCTCCAGAATCAGGATACCAGATGTGGCTAAAGCTACCACCATTAGAGCTGACAGACTCAGCAGGAGTTCCAGCAAACAAGGCCTGTGGTGTAGGAGGTCTTTGTCCACCAAAAGATTGAGGAAACTGAGAGGACTGAGGTCTGAGAGAACCTTCAGAGTTAGGAAAACGTGGCTGCATCTAGACATTGGATGGTACACCACCATAACCACTAGGAGCACCATAACCATGGGAGGTACCATAGCCATAGGGAGCAAAGGATGCATCATATTGAGGCTGAAGACGGTAGTGGCAGTAACTAGCATCATGCCCTGTTTTGTAACAGATCTGGCACTGAACGTAGGGGCGTGGAAAACCATTTCCTCTGCCACCTCTGCCTCTGAAACGTCCTCCTCTAAAACCTCTGCCACGTGACTGACCTCTACCACCAAAGTAAGCACCAGAAAACTGATTATTGTTGTTAAATTGAGAGTTTGGATTAGAGTTACCATCAGGAAAACCAGAGTTTGGTGCTTGGCCTTGGGATTCAGCATTAGCATTGTGAGTGAGATTGACAGAAGCAGGTTCAGTGATGGCAGCTTTCTTGAACCTTTCATTACGAGCTTCTTGAGTGAGAAGTTGAGACTCAAGCTCATCCAATGAGATAACCTCTGATTTACTGTTAACAGATGCCACAATAGCATTGAATTCTTCAGGAAGAGCCTCAAGAACAACTTCAATAAGATCACGGTGAGGGACATGATCTCCTATAGACATGAGTGCTTCAGAAATCTCACGAACACGAGAGATGAACTCTGAGATTTTGGGTGAGCCTTTGGTAATGGCACGAAGTTCAGAACGCAGTTGACGCGAACGCGTTCGCATCTGCGTGAAGCAATAGTTGTGAATCTCTTCCCAGACTTGCCACAAATTTCGAAACCGAACAAAGCGCGAAAGGAGCGAAGGCGAAATTGTAGATAGAATCCAGGTGCAGAGCAAGGAATCTTGCTCTTCCCACTCGTAATACGCAGGATTCTCAGTTCCGGCTTTGCGCGCGGCGTCATTGAGATAAACCAGTGGAATCTGTGGAGAAACCACAAACCTCACCATTTTCGTTCCTCGCAGCACACCTTCTACTTGCTGCTTCCATTGGAGGTAGTTTGAATCATCAAGTTTGACAGAAACTGTTTGTTTGAAGGTTTTCGAAGCCGCAGCAGTGACACGCTGCACTTCTGACACAGTAGGAGGAGGTGTAGCCATGGTGGAAAGACACTGGATCAAAAAGAAGCTCTAGATACCATGATAGAAGTGCAAAACGCCATTGATGAACACAGAAAAGCTTGAAGGAAAGTTAGTTATAGGAGAGAGAAAGTTTGTTATAGGAGAGAGAAATGAAAGAGAGAAAGAGAGGGAAAATATAAATTCTGAATTGTGAAATTTTCATTATGATTCTCAAGAGTAGTTACACATATTTATAGAGGCTAAGCGAAGGGAACAGGTGTCACTAAGTGACAGCTGTTGACAGCTAACAATAGCCAAGCCTAACTGCATCAGAAGCAGAACCTTCAGACGCAGGCAGAACCTTCAGAAGCAGAAACCTTCAGACGCAGATTCTGGCTTCAGAAGCAGAATTCTTCAGACGCAGACTCTGACTAGAATTCTTATTCTAATACTTATTTTGTATCTTTGGATCATCCAACTAATAGAAGTTCTTATTGTTACAACTATGTGAACCATTTGATACAAGATAATATTATGACTCTCATTTGGTCGATGAATTTTTTATACACAAATTTCTTCTTAATTTGCAAAAACTTGCTCAGGAATTGGTTCTGTTACAGCACTATGAACAATTTGATACATAAATAATTCTGCAGCAGCTTTTTTACTTCAGAAGCTAATAAAGTATGTAGCAACTTGTACATCAAACTAGTAAAATAATTAAGCAGCCGCGCAGCGTTGGTAATCATATTTAAGGTAGACATTACAAAATAATATTAGTCATTAAATTGCACAAGATATGTTTTTTTATTAGAAATTTCACAATATGTTGCTTCACAAAAGTTAGGGAGTGGGGAAGTGTATGGAATATACACAAAATAATATTAGTCATTAAATTCTGATTGTTGTTTTCTTTTGAACCCTTATCCGTCGTTTTTATTGACCTTTGCCATAATAACAAAGGAACATTCGATTAGGGTATCATTGGAATAAGTTGGGGAGAAAGGAAGGTTTTATTTAAGTCAATGTATGGTGAATGTAATATTTGATCTTGACAATCTTGAAAAGAAAAGAAAAGAAATGAAAAAAGAAAGAAAAGCAAACCAAGAAAAAGAAAAGAGAAAAATGAAAAGGTTTGCAAGATTTCAAAGAAAAAGAAAAGTTGTCAAGAATCAATCAAGAATAGAAAAGAATGAAATTCACCAAGTGTTGTATTGGAGAAAGAAGGAAGTTGTAATTAGTTTGAATGTTTCCTTTTGCTTGGCCACTTGAATTCAAATATCCCACATATGACAATTCTTTTGTAGCCTAGCCCAATTACAACCCTTAAAGTCCTTTTGATCAATGCCTTTTATGCTTGTGGAAATGATAATTAGATAGACACATAATTTGATTGTATGTTATCATGTTTATTGGATGAGTGTTCATAACCCTCACAAATGATTTCAATTGTTCATATACTTTATATAGAAGTGTGTTAGGTTTGGTTCAAATTTAAACATGTTGCTTGTTTAGGATTGTATGATTTAATTCCTTGTGTTTAGAACTAGTTCACATTTGTAGAATGTATCTTGTTTAATGAGAAACTGGACTTAAGCTTGCGCAATCACATTTGAATCACTCTTTGGATGTTTAATTCTTCACACTTTTGAATCCTTTGCTAAATTGCTCAATACTGTGGTTTTCAAAGCTATGAAAAATTTCCTTTTGTTCTTTGGTTTGAGGACAAACCAAAATGTAAGTTGGGGAGAGTTTGATAAGTGCTTAAATGTTGTTATATTTTGGTACAAATTTAGGCACTTATGTTTACTTGTTGTACAAGTTACCTTAGGATTAGGGCATAAATATGTTAAAAATGCAATGAATGTGATCCTAAGCCTTACCCCATGTGTTTATGCAGGAAATACATGTTTGAACCTGATTGATGCAAAGATTGAAGGTTTTCTTGATGCCATCGCTACAAGCGCAGGACCCATCGCTAGTAGCGAGGATAGGCAGGGATTTCCAGGAAGCCATCGCTTGAAGCGCAGCATCCATCGCTAGTAGCGAGCTTAGGCAGGGATTATCAGGAGTTCATCGCTTGTAGCGATGAACTGGACGCTTGAAGCGAGCCTAGGCAGGGAATTTCAAAGGCTGGTCGCTAGTAGCGACAGACCTGGTCGCTATAGCGACCAATGGGGCGGTTTAATGCTGATGGTGACGTGGAGCTCTATGATTGGCCAACTGAAGTCCTCGCTACAAGCGACAGGCTGGTCGCTTGTAGCGAGCGAACATTTTCTCAGCATATAAATAGATTTTTAAGCTCATTTCTTGATATATAGCTTTTTATCAGTTAGAATATTTTTCCAGAGCTTAGAAAACTTATAATCTTTGGGAGAGAATAGTCATAGAAGGAGGAAAACTTCATATAGCAATTAGATTTGGATTGAAGAGGATCTTAAGAAGCTTTGAGACATCAAGCTTTCACATATCTTCATCTTTCTTTCCTATTTTGCAAGAGTTGTCATGAAAATGATCAACCAATCTCCTTTGTTGGGATTGATAGGTAACCAATCACTCATGTTGTAAACTTTTGATTATTCAATATATGATTCTAGCTATTTTTATATACCATTGAATTTCTTCTTGCTTTTCAATCTTATGTTTGATTTAAATGTTGTTGAAAAAGGCTTTTGAATCTAGGTTTAGAATGATTTTCTATCAAGATAAGAAATTCTAGAAATGGGATTTGGTTTTGATAATTACATTATAGTATTGAATCTTAATGCTTTTGGATCGTTTAATAGATTGAGAAATCATCGATTAAACGATACAATCGATCTCACGATGTCATTTGGGAAATCAATGATGTTGATGAGCAATACGTAATAATGCAATATATAAGAAAACGCTAGAATTCGTATTTGTGATCAATCGGATATAACCAATGTTTGATTGATGAAAGTCAATCCTAAACACCTTCTATGTCCTATTACTCTACCATTTATTTATTATGTTTTAAAAGTATGAGTAGTGTAGTAAAACAAATGATTAAACCCTAACTTAAAACGATAATCGAAGTTGAACGGAATATGATATCACATTAATCCCTGTGGAACGATATAAAAACTAATACTTGCATTCGTAGTACTAACAAAATGGCGCCGTTGCCGGGGATTAAAGTTTTTGATGTTATAATCATTGCAACTTTAATTATGGTTTTAAGCAATTTTGCACAAAATTCTTTTATGTATATAACTAATACTCTTATCCATCTTGTTTGCTAATTCTTTGTGGTCAGATTATTGAAATCGTTTATGCGAGGTCAAATTTCCGAGGACCAACTTCTTTTTGATTCCGAGATTGAAAGAACAGCTAGAAGAGCTAATAGCAAGAATCGGAGAAAGAAGCAACAAGCTAAGAGGAGGCAACAAGAGGAGAGTTCTGTTTCTAGTCATTCATCAAGTCCTAATCCAAGCCAAGAGTTACATATGGCTGCAGCTGGAGATGGTGCAGGAGGTTCTGGGGTTCCATGTATAAACAGTCCTCGTCGTTTTGCACAATTGGGGAAAGCAACGCGGACTACCAAACAAACAGAAATGAAGACGGGAATCCTACAAATTCTATATGCTAATCCATTCTCAGGATTAGATCATGAAGACCCGTTCCAACATCTCACTAAATTCTATGAGATTGCGGGAACCCTCGGTGAGACGGAAAATAATGAGGAGGCAATGTGGATGAGAATGTTTCCACATTCATTGATTGGCAAAGCAAAGGAGTGGTACTTAGACCAACCTCCAACGGTGATGACAAACTGGAATACGCTTGAGGAGAAATTCCTTGAGAGGTTCTTCCCTCAGAACCGGTTTATGGAGGCAAAGACAACCATTGCGGTGTTTTCACAAGGTACAAGTGAAACACTATGTGAAGCCTGGGAGCGTTTCAAGTCAATGCTCAGACGATGTCCGAACCATGGATTTGATGAGTTAACACAAATTCATCTCTTCCGGAACGGAATGCAACAACAATCAAAGCTTTTGCTTGACGCTGCAGCTGGTGGTTCTTTAATGGCCAAGAGCGCGGAGGATGCTGTTGCTATTATTGACAGAATGGCATTGAACGATCACCAAGCTCATCACAACCGGAGCCAAAGCCAAAGGAAGACTGGAATCTTAGAGTTGGGAACTAATGATGCGATCCTTGCACAAAACAAGTTGCTTACGCAACAAGTGGAAGAGTTGACAAAGAAAATGGCCAACCTTCCCCAACAAATGAAGGACATTCAGAACGAGCAAAGAAGACAACACCAAGTCGCATCTTGCGAGCTTTGTTCGGGAGATCACCCAACCGGATTCTGTCCACCCCCCACAGAAGAGGTAAGCTATGTTGGTAATCAACCAAGGCCTCAACAGTTTCCTAACCAATTCCAAAACCATCCAAACAACTTCTCAAGAGGGAATAACCCAAATTATGGTCAAGGGTGGAGAGGAGAAGCTGGCCAATACAACCGACAACCTTACCAGAATTACAACCAATATCAGCCTCCACAACAAAACCGCAACCAATCCACTGATGAGACCCTCAATCTATTCATGCAGCAGTCAATGGCCAACCAGAAAAACACAGATGCGTCCATTAAAAACCTGGAGACGCAGGTGGGTCAATTGGCACAACAACTTTCACAAGCTACTCAACAAGGCGGAACCTTTACCGCCAACACACAAACCAACCCGAAGGATCATGCATCATCATCGAAATGACAATTAAGTCATTTTGATGAGGAAGTCCTTGCAACAAGAGACAACGAAAATTGCAAGGCAATAGCTACAAGGAGCGGGAAGGTAATTGGCCAAGGTATCGGGGACAATTTAGAAGTAGAGAGAAAGGTGATTGAGAATGAGGTGAAAGAGAAGGATGAAGATGAAGGGCATGAGGAAGAAATAGAAGATGTATATATAGAGGATGTAGATGTAGAAAAAAATAATAAGGATGTAGTTGAAAATGAAAATATTGTATGGAAGAAGGATGTGGTGAAGGAGAAGAGCAAGAAGCAAGACATAGTGAAGAATGCACCAACACCGCACCTACCTTACCCAACTACACCAGCCAAAAAAGAGAAGGAGAGGCAGTTTGCTAGGTTCCTTGAAGTTTTCAAGAGATTACAAATCAACATACCATTCTCGGAAGCCCTAGAGCAAATGCCTACCTATGCCAAGTTCATGAAGGAAATCCTTTCCAAGAAGAGAAGGTTCAATGAAGAAGAAACAATTTTGCTAGATGCAAATTGTAGTGAGATCATCCAAAACACATTGGCAAGAAAGAAGAGAGATCCGGGCAAAGTTACATTGCTCGTGTCCATTGGCAATGTTGATGTCGGCAAGGCACTTATTGATTTGGGTTCAAGCATCAACCTAATACCACTATCCGTTGTCAAAAGGATAGGTCATATAGTTGTGAAGAGAACCAACTTAACCTTGCAATTAGCCGACAAATCCTACACTCGTCCATTGGGAATTGCTGAAGACGTGTTGGTGAAAGTCGACAAGTTCTTGTTCCCCGTCGACTTTGTAGTGATGGACATTCCGGAGGATGATGACGTACCAATACTTCTTGGAAGAACTTTCATGCAAACGGCACGGATGATGATTGATCTTGACGGAGGCTTAATGAAGGTCCGTGTGGACGATGAAGAAGTCAATTTCAACATCCATGAAGCCATGAGGTTCCCTAGTGATAAAGCTGCGTGTCTCAAGATGGATGCAACGGAAGAATTGATAGTTGATACGAAAAACCAGTTGCATGATTTGACGCATCTTGAGAGAGTTTTGACAAACGCACTAAGTATCCTAGGAGAAGAAGATGAGCTAGAACTTGAAGAGTGTTTGAAGGAGCTTGATTCGTTAAAGGAAATTCCTCCTCATAAAGCCAAAATCGAGGAATTGACGAATGATGCTATAGTAGAAGAAGTGAAACCGGAGATGAAGATATTACCCTCACATTTGAAGTATGTGTTTCTTGATCAAGAGGGTACCAAACCGGTGATCATTAGTAGCTCCTTGTCAAACCAAGAAGAAACAATATTGGTCGAAGTTTTGAAGTCCAACAAGGAAGCAATAGGTTGGACACTATCCGACTTAAAAGGGATAAGTCCTTCCTATTGTATGCATAAGATCATGATGGAAGAGGATTATAAGCCGGTGGCACAACCTCAAAGACGGCTAAACCCAAACATGAAAGAAGTAGTCCGGAAAGAAGTAGTGAAGCTACTAGAAGCCGGCATGATTTATCCGATCTCGGATAGCTCTTGGGTTAGTCCGGTTCAAGTTGTCCCTAAGAAGGGAGGTATGACGGTTATCACAAATGAGAAGAATGAACTCATACCGACGAGAACCGTGACCGGTTGGAGGATGTGTATCGATTACCGGAGGTTGAACAAAGCAACGAGAAAAGATCATTTTCCTCTACCATTTATGGATCAAATGCTAGAGAGGCTGTCAGGACAAGCTTTCTACTGTTTCCTAGACGGGTATTCAGGTTACAATCAGATATCGGTGAATCCAGACGATCACGAGAAGACTGCTTTCACATGTCCTTTTGGGGTATTCGCATATCGACGCATGCCGTTCGGTTTATGTAACGCTCCAGCAACATTTCAAAGATGCATGCAAGCCATTTTTGCCGACTTGATAGAGAAAAGCATTGAAGTGTTCATGGACGACTTCTCAGTTTTCGGGTCATCATTTGATCTATGCTTGGAAAATCTGGATACGGTACTGAAAAGGTGCAAGGAAACCAACTTGGTGCTCAATTGGGAGAAGTGTCACTTCATGGTAACCGAGGGTATTGTCCTTGGTCACAAGATCTCCTCAAAGGGTATCGAAGTTGATAAAGCTAAGGTCAACGTGATAGGAAAACTTCCACCACCAGTCAATGTCAAAGGAATCCGAAGCTTCCTAGGCCATGCCGGGTTCTATCGGAGATTCATCAAAGACTTCTCAAAAATCGCAAAGCCATTGAGCAACTTGCTCAACAAAGATAAGTCTTTTGATTTTGATATTGACTGTTTAAATGCATTTAATAGTTTAAAGGATAGCTTAACATCCGCACCCATAATCACCGCACCAAACTGGATATACGATTTTGAACTTATGTGCGATGCAAGTGATTATGCGGTAGGCGCGGTGTTAGGTCAACGCAAAAACAAAATTTTTCATGCTATACACTACGCAAGTAAAGTATTAAATGACGCACAAGTCAATTATGCTACCACTGAAAAAGAATTACTTGCCATAGTGTTTGCATTAGAAAAATTTCGTTCATATCTCATAGGTTCGAAAATTGTTATCTGGACTGACCATGCAGCTATCAAGTACTTGATTACCAAACCCGACTCAAAGCCGAGACTCATCCGTTGGATGTTGCTACTCCAAGAGTTTGATTTGGAGATTAAGGACAAGAAGGGGACTGAGAACCTAGTAGCTGATCACCTGTCCAGATTGGTGAACAAAGAGATAACGAAGAATGAGAGGGACATCCTTGAAGAGTTCCCGGATGAGCAGTTGCTTACGGTGCAAGAAAGACCATGGTTCGCGGACATGGCCAACTACAAAGCAACGGGGTTCATTCCGGAGGATTACACTTGGCAAATGAAGAAAAGGTTGTTGAGAGACGCCACTCAATTCATTTGGGATGACCCATACTTATTCAAGATTGGAGTAGACCACTTAATCAGAAGATGTGTTGCTAGAGAAGAAGCCAAGGACATCATGTGGCACTGTCACAACTCGCCATATGGTGGTCACTACAGTGGAGAAAGAACTGGAGCTAAAGTTCTTCAAGCTGGCTTTTATTGGCCCTCGTTGTTCAAAGACTGTTATGAACATGTGAAAGAATGCGAGAGTTGCCAGAAGACCGGAGGGATTTCAAAGAGGAATGAAATGCCTCTACAAAGTATCCTTGAAGTCGAAGTCTTCGATTGTTGGGGTATTGACTTTGTAGGGCCATTTCCATCTTCTTTGAATAACGAGTATATTCTGGTGGCTGTTGATTACGTTTCAAAGTGGGTTGAAGCAATAGCATCTCAGAAAGCCGACAGCAAAACGGTGGTCAAGTTTCTGAAAAGAAACATCTTCTCCCGATTTGGAACTCCAAGAGTGCTAATAAGTGATGGAGGTTCTCACTTCTGCAATCAGCAGTTAGCAAAAGCACTTGAGCACTATGGAGTAAAGCACAAGGTAGCTTCACCATACCATCCACAGACGAACGGTCAAGCCGAGGTATCCAACCGTGAAATCAAGCGGATTCTTGAGAAGACCGTGTCATCTTCAAGGAAGGATTGGGCTATGAAACTGGACGAAGCGTTGTGGGCCTATAGGACCGCATACAAAGCTCCTACGGGGTTCACCCCATTCCAGTTGGTGTATGGGAAAGCGTGCCACTTGCCGGTCGAGTTGGAGCACAAAGCGTTTTGGGCGCTCAAGTTTTTGAACTTTGATCAAGAGCAAGCTGGGGAGAAGAGGAAACTTCAAATGCATGAGTTAGAAGAGATGCGTGACCAAGCCTATCAGTCAAGCAAGCTCTATAAGGAAAAGGTTAAACGTTATCATGACAAGAAGATCATGAAGAGGGAATTCAAGCCTGGTCAGATGGTCCTGCTGTTCAATGCAAGACTGCGATTATTTCCGGGTAAATTGAAGTCCAAGTGGTCCGGTCCGTTCATGATAAAGGAAGTGAAACCTTATGGAGCTGTGGAACTTGAGGATCCTATCACCAAGTCGACGTGGACAGTGAATGGACAAAGGCTGAAGCCATATTTCGGAGGTGAAGTCGTTCGACACACGACGACGATTTCACTCATCGATTCACCTGCGTAAGCGAAACAGGCGTCGATCTAATGACGTTAAACAAGAGCTTGTTGGGAGGCACCCCAATTTTGTAAGTATGTTGTGTTTTTAGTGTTAGTTTACTTCTGTACAAATATTTATGCATGTTGGGATAGTGGTTAGAACTTCAAAATTTATTTTTCTGTTTTCTGTCATGGTCGCTATAGCGACCAACTCATCGCTGTAGCGATGGAATTTACACTTGTCGCTTGTAGCGACGCACTTGTCGCTTGTAGCAACAGTTTTTGCACTTGCGCTTGTAGCGCCACTATTCGCTTGTAGCGATGGGCTTTTTGTCTGTCGCTGTAGCGACGAATCGCGCGCTTGTAGCGAGCGTATCAGAAAACAGTTTTATAATACCCAGGCTTGACCTGTCGCTTCAGCCACCCCCCAACCACTTTCATTTATTATTATAGCCGTTTTAAACTTAAATTATCGCATCTGTAACATTCCATTAACATCCATATCATTTCTGCATCTCTGTTCACTTTCTATTTCTGAAATCTTGCTAATCCATCTCTGAATCCATCTGTAATCAACCAACAATCACTCAAGTAAGTTATTCGACCTTGTCTGTTCCTGTTTTTAAGCTTTATACTGTGTTTTGGTGCTTGCATGCTGATTTCATATTTTAGGGTTTAGGGTTTTTGCGAAAATTTTGAAATTAAGCATACCCAGTTGTTACCCATTGTTTTACATAGTTTTAGTTGTTATAAATGAACGAAAATCACTAGGAAAACTCTCTTTTAATCCTCTTGTTCATAGGATTTCTATTTTGGAAAAACCCTTTGTAAAAATTCAAAATAAATTAGGGTTTTTGAGGATTTAGGAAGTTTGAGTGATTGTTTCTCATTTATTTTAGCTTTAATGATGATTTCGCATGCTATAAGTTAGTTTAAATCAAGAAAAACATGAAAATCTGAAAAGGGTCTTCCTCGCTACAGTACGCTTGTAGCGAGGGAAAGAGGCATTTTCTGGGTTTCGTCGCTACAGCGACCAAGCTGTCGCTTGTAGCGAGCGTACCCAGAATTTGTTTTATTTTTTGTTTTGATTGATATATGACTTGTGTCCTACCTGACTTTTATCTGTTTTAACTAATTGTGTAGGAATGGCACCTAAAACTACTTCTAAACGTCAAAGGAACGTTGAAAGTTCCTCGTCAAGACCAAGGGTCAATGTGCCACAACACGATGCAGCTCGTTTCCTCAGCTGGAGGAACCAAGAGAGATACGAGGAGCTGAGGACAAGACGCATCTGGTCCGAGAAGAGATTTGAAATTTCTGAAGAGGGTGAATATGGACACATAGCAGCTGTGATAAAAGAAAGGAAGTGGGGTGTTCTTTGTACGCCACCTCGGAGGATCAACTATGAGATCGTGCGCGAGTTCTATGCGAACGCGATCCCCTCCGATCCTTCAGATGAGTTTACCTTCACTACTTACGTGCGTGGGCGCACCGTCACATTCGACCGCATGTCCATCAACTCATATCTGGGCAAGCCTTTGGAGCTGGTTGATGATGAAGAGGATAATATACTTGCACCCACTGCACTTTGTGATTTTGGTGAGCGTCAGAGGAGTGGTGACTGGGACCACGACAGCATAGCACAGGACATCTTCCAAGCGGGGAAGAGTTATGACGTGAGTAGGGCTTCGGGTAAGCCTTTTCGAGCATTCCGTGAGCACATGACCACTGAGGCTCAGGTAATCCTTACCCTCATTTTATATAACATTCGCCCCAAATCTCACACCTCCTCCACCACTTTAGATGTGACCCCCCCTAGTCCATTACATCCTCACTCAGCGTCAAGTGGACGTAGCTAGGCTGATTGCTAATGAGATGAGGATCGTTGCTGAAAGTGGACTATTACCCCCGGCCAAACCTAAATGTCCTTTAACTTTTCCCGGGTTGATTATGGGTCTATGTAGGAGAGCTAGAGTTCATATGCCATCACAAGTTGATGAGGAGATTAAAAATCCTATTGATGATAGATACATCAATAGGTATTGCTCTGCACCTGCACCTGTTGCCCCACCATCACCACCTCATACCTCACCACGACCATCATCCTCAGCAGGACCTTCTCATATGCCACCACCACCACCTGAGACTACTAGCCACCCTAGCCATCCGACCATTCCACCTTTGGACTTTTCCGGTTGGGATTATGCTACTGTGAGCTCTATGCTGTTGGCGCAGAATGCGTCAAAATCATCGGGCACTAACTACGCTTCAGAGCCATCTGCACGACAGTGGCCAGAGCCCGTGGACACCTGCGTTCTTCTCTGAGCACATTGCTTGGCCTGGGGACAGGCCATTCTTTCCAGGAGGGGCAGAGGCAGCTGGTGCTGGTGATGATCAGGATGCTGGTGACGATGGTGATGATGACGCAGATGTCGATGCTGATCTGGGTGATGATTCTTCATTTGCTACTATTGATCGCATGGCAGCTGACTTGACTGACTCTGAGGATGACATGGCCACAGATTCAGATTGATGCAGAGCAGCAGATCTTGATTTGTTTTCTTTCATTTTATTTATTCAGCTTTGTACTTTAACATTTTGATTTATGCTTTGTACTTTGAGTATTTCTGTTGTACCTTGGATAATATTATGTTTATGTTTATGTTATTTATATTTTGGGTATAACATGTTAGTATAGTTATATTTATTTATGCTTTAGTGTTTATTTATGTTAAAATTTTTTGAAAAAAAAATCCCAACAAATTTTGAAAGAAAGATGAATGATTCAAAAGCAATGCTTGAACTGTGAATCATCTGAGTGATAATGATAAGAATGAGTGTTAAAGCGCGCAGCTAAGGTACTCGTTTTCTCGTTTTTCTAGGTATATTCTTTAATGTGAATAAGTTCTTTACACGCACAAGTTAATTTATTCAGTTTTTAAGCAAGCATGTGTTTAGTTTTGAACCAATGTAGAACTAGCCAAAAATGTGAGGAATCCTCAACCAATGTATATATATGCAGGAGACCAATACCATGTTTAACTCAGTTAGATTATGTTAAATCTGTTGTTGTTTTAATTTGTATAAGAGCATTGAAATGATCAAGGCAATTTTTTTTGAATTTGAGAGAAATACTTGACCAAATGAACCTACCCTGTGAGATGAGTGAGTATCTGTTAACCCAGCTGAGCCTAATGGAATCAGAACTGTTAACTGTGGACTGTCAATTTAATAAGCTCATCTGCTTATTTAAATTGCCGGAGTTTGTAAAAAAATTCAGTCACAGTTAACTCTTTATTAAATTCTGATTGTTGTTTTCTTTTGAACCCTTATCCGTCGTTTTTATTGACCTTTGCCATAATAACAAAGGAACATTCGATTAGGGTATCATTGGAATAAGTTGGGGAGAAAGGAAGGTTTTATTTAAGTCAATGTATGGTGAATGTAATATTTGATCTTGACAATCTTGAAAAGAAAAGAAAAGAAATGAAAAAAGAAAGAAAAGCAAACCAAGAAAAAGAAAAGAGAAAAATGAAAAGGTTTGCAAGATTTCAAAGAAAAAGAAAAGTTGTCAAGAATCAATCAAGAATAGAAAAGAATGAAATTCACCAAGTGTTGTATTGGAGAAAGAAGGAAGTTGTAATTAGTTTGAATGTTTCCTTTTGCTTGGCCACTTGAATTCAAATATCCCACATATGACAATTCTTTTGTAGCCTAGCCCAATTACAACCCTTAAAGTCCTTTTGATCAATGCCTTTTATGCTTGTGGAAATGATAATTAGATAGACACATAATTTGATTGTATGTTATCATGTTTATTGGATGAGTGTTCATAACCCTCACAAATGATTTCAATTGTTCATATACTTTATATAGAAGTGTGTTAGGTTTGGTTCAAATTTAAACATGTTGCTTGTTTAGGATTGTATGATTTAATTCCTTGTGTTTAGAACTAGTTCACATTTGTAGAATGTATCTTGTTTAATGAGAAACTGGACTTAAGCTTGCGCAATCACATTTGAATCACTCTTTGGATGTTTAATTCTTCACACTTTTGAATCCTTTGCTAAATTGCTCAATACTGTGGTTTTCAAAGCTATGAAAAATTTCCTTTTGTTCTTTGGTTTGAGGACAAACCAAAATGTAAGTTGGGGAGAGTTTGATAAGTGCTTAAATGTTGTTATATTTTGGTACAAATTTAGGCACTTATGTTTACTTGTTGTACAAGTTACCTTAGGATTAGGGCATAAATATGTTAAAAATGCAATGAATGTGATCCTAAGCCTTACCCCATGTGTTTATGCAGGAAATACATGTTTGAACCTGATTGATGCAAAGATTGAAGGTTTTCTTGATGCCATCGCTACAAGCGCAGGACCCATCGCTAGTAGCGAGGATAGGCAGGGATTTCCAGGAAGCCATCGCTTGAAGCGCAGCATCCATCGCTAGTAGCGAGCTTAGGCAGGGATTATCAGGAGTTCATCGCTTGTAGCGATGAACTGGACGCTTGAAGCGAGCCTAGGCAGGGAATTTCAAAGGCTGGTCGCTAGTAGCGACAGACCTGGTCGCTATAGCGACCAATGGGGCGGTTTAATGCTGATGGTGACGTGGAGCTCTATGATTGGCCAACTGAAGTCCTCGCTACAAGCGACAGGCTGGTCGCTTGTAGCGAGCGAACATTTTCTCAGCATATAAATAGATTTTTAAGCTCATTTCTTGATATATAGCTTTTTATCAGTTAGAATATTTTTCCAGAGCTTAGAAAACTTATAATCTTTGGGAGAGAATAGTCATAGAAGGAGGAAAACTTCATATAGCAATTAGATTTGGATTGAAGAGGATCTTAAGAAGCTTTGAGACATCAAGCTTTCACATATCTTCATCTTTCTTTCCTATTTTGCAAGAGTTGTCATGAAAATGATCAACCAATCTCCTTTGTTGGGATTGATAGGTAACCAATCACTCATGTTGTAAACTTTTGATTATTCAATATA